>PVKE010012231.1:0-38703 GCA_004027555.1 Craseonycteris thonglongyai
AAAAAAAAAAAAAAAAAAAAAAAAAAAAAAAAAAAAAAAAAAAAAAAAAAAAAAGAAGTGGATAAAGCCTCTAACATTTCTATTGATGGTCAAACCAAAAGAAATAACATGAACATACCTAATTCAATATAAGAAAAAGAATTCTACATATTAGGGGTATTATATGGATCAAATCTTTATTAGGTTTCAGTGGTTAAGAATTGGCAAAAGTCTAATGGTAATGGGCAAATTTTAATGTTTACTTAAAACTAATTTTTAGTGTATGGAAAAATAATGTATAACCACATACCAAAATAAAATATTTCATGGAGAATGGTATCATAACTTTAGATTAAGTCACTTTTATCCTACTTTAGAAGCTTGCTTTTATATAAGAAAGACCTGGAGGACATCTTACTAATAATAATCAATCTAGTTAATTACTGAAGTCTCCATAATACCCTGAGTGGATAGTGGGCTATGGAACTTGTGTCTTGAGGACTATGAATTGAACTGTGTGTGCTCACCTGATGTCTACCCCTTTAATATGTGTGTGACTTAGGCAAGTTTTTCAACTCTTAATCTTTTAATTAGAACAACTCTAATAAAATGTATCATGTGTAACTGAGACTATATGCAGTAGACTCTCAGATTACCAAATCCCATAGGATTGGTTGATGCTATATAAACTGTTAACTAGAACTTAAGCAACCAGCATTCTCAAGCAACTGGCAAAAGAGTGCTGGTTGCTTAAGTTCCAGTTAATGTGATGTTTATTGTATATATTTCTCAAGGTTTTTCATAATTTATATGCCCTTTATTTAATTTCTAAAAATAGTTTGTCTAAGCTAGATATTCTTTCCCCCCTCACACTTTTCACCAAATCATTGATTATCTTATGGTTTTGAGAAAACTGATTAATTTTAAACTTTATCAGAATTTATTCCAAATTTATAGAGGTACATTTCATGAAAGATTGATATCAAAGCTTCTAATTTGAACACACTTTTTTTTTTTTTAACCTGTATACTAAACTATCTACAATCACTGCAAGGAAGGGTATGGTATATAGTTCTAAGACTTCAAAAAAAAAAAAAAATATATATATATATATAAAAGAAAACTAAGGTATCTTCTGAAATTCAAATTAATACAAATCAATGCATCCAGATAAGAGTTCTTTCAAAGAAAAAACTGTGTACTTCTTATACACTGTCCATACCTTTGTGAATAGCTCTTTTATTAAAATATTCTGAAATCATCTTAATTTGGTTATATCATTTGTTATCTGCTGTGATCCTTACTGATTCAGTAGTAAACACCAGAAGTTACCCTATACAACAAACTATGAAAATAGGAGTTAGGTTTAGTTTTCTTATGTATTCAAGCAGTAATAGTATAATCACATTGCTGAGGAAATGTGACACATGTAATTACTGGCATGCAGTTTAATCATAACTACTCAAGTAATTCCTGGTATAATGCAGAATGAAATAAAGGAAAATACCAATGTGATAAGAATTTACATGGCTGTGGTGTCATGTAACAAGGTTGAATACAAAGATAGATAGGTGCTTGACTACTTCTCATATTCCCAGAGAGAATATATAGGGAAAAAGGAAACTACAAAGCTATAAATATATGAATTGTGCCCCGTGTTTAGAGCCAGAAGTCCTCCAAAGCTTTGAACGAGTTTTTGTTCACCTATAATTACTCACCAGATCTAGCCAAGGACAAGGCAGTATCTGATTATGAAGGTGGAAAAGTTGCAGTTCCTATGAAAAGCTAAATCTTGTTTGCTAAGGTGGGAGTTGGCAAACACTGGATCTCTGGTTATCACCTCTTTTTATAAATGAAGTGTTATTGTAGCAGCCATAACATTGGTTTACATGATATCAATGGCAATTTTGACAGAATTGAGTTGTTTCAATGGAGAACGCGGGCCCACAATACATAAAATATTTTTCTTGTTCTTTAAAGAAAATGTTTAAATTTCTCTGTACCATGGGCAAAGCATTTGTGCAGAATGGTGGAACCCTGAGACATGGATGGAGTCTTTGAGCAAATGTGTGTGAATCTGAGAAATGCTAACTTCCAAAATCCATGAACTACCATTGCTTGTAAAGGCAACACTATGCCTATGTTTCAGGGAACTATTCTATTTTGACATGAGAAACTGAGAAGAGGGACACAGTTGCCTTGTAAAACCATCTTTATCACCTGTCATGGAACAAGGAGACAATGGCTTTATGCTAAAAAAAAATCTAAAAGAATGCTTCAATTCGTATTAACAAAGTCCTGAAAGGCATGTGAGGCAGTGGGAGGTAGGAAACTGGTAAATCAAATATTAGGTTCAGTTTGGACAAATTCACTAGCATAGGTGTACTTATCCAGGTTTGGGATTTCATGTGCTGATTTCATCTGCTGAGAATGCTGTTAATAGTCTATTAGGTTAACTAAGTGAAGTTTGGACTCAAGGGGGACCTATAGTCAGTAAACTTAAACTCTGGGAATTTCTCTTACATATGCTAGAAGAAGGACTTTAAAGGTTCAAGGAATGAAAACGTTGGAACGAATCTATTTTGAGCAACCTAATCAGCCACCTGCTAACCATAACCCCCAGAAGGGCCCAGAGAGTATGCCCTTTTCTAAGGCATTCGAAATGTATTGACCTACAACAATCAACTTCTTTGAAGAAGGTCATGGTCTGTATCCTCTAGAATAGCATGAAATTTGAAGCAATTAGTGACACCGTGAAAAAAGATGGTGATTCCTACCATATTCTCATTTAACTTGCTGTCTTACAATTAAGCAGTGAAATTGAGGCACAGAAAAGTACTCTAACCTGCCTAAAATCACACAGCTGATTTAGAAGTAGTGGCAAAGGCCTAACATAGCCAAGTCTAAAACCAGCACCCATGTTTTTAGCAAATACACACAGTATTGCCCCCTCAGACAACAAGGACATTAATCAATGGAAGTGGAAAGTGGGTGTCTACAACCTAAAAAGCACAAGAAACAGCATTTAATCCTATAAAAGTCTTACGTACTTTGGTGGGGGGTGGCTAATTTGTTTTCATTGTAAGCTGTAGGTAATTAGGAATTTCAAGGAGTTAACATCATATTTGATGACAACAACAACAACAAAATGATAAACTTGAAAGTCATTTTTCAAAAGAGGGAGGAGTACAATTTTCAGGTTTCATTGGCAATCAAGAACTCAGTTTAATTACTTGAACATTTTCAATGAAAATATTGTTATGAGAAGTGATATTCCTTTGAGTCATATGCATTCCACAAAATGTCATTTATATCATTCACATGAAAAATTGGGGTTCTGATGAGTATTAACGATAAACGAAATGAGATATTTTTGTATGAGAAATAACTGAGTATCTCAACTATAAAAATATGCCATCAAGTTTAGGGGACTCTGGTCTACTCATGGCATTGCATCTAGAATTTACCTTTTTATGACTTGGGTGATGAGATTTGCTACCCTAGGATGTGTATTAATTCTGTAAATGAGTTTAAATTTTGTAGACTTTAAAAGTTCTGAAACTGTCATTTATGATCCTTGGGAATGATGGTCAGAGAGCAATCTAAGTGAAGCATATGGTCTCCACTTTTCTTGAAGTGAAGTTGGATGAATATTTATAAATAAATAAATAAATACATAAGAAAGGCATGGGATGCTGGGATACCTCTACATAGCTCAACAGGTTGGGCACTTGCTTGCAACTGAGAGGTCTGGGGATCATATGTCAGTGCTGGCCCTTGCAAACCTATGTGTTGAACTGTGGCACAAATGGTAACCACCAGAATGACTGTGGCCAGAATGAATGACCTCCAGTGAGGGAGGCCCCCAGTTTGGTTCTGCCCCACATGGGCCCACATCCACCTGTGTGGAATGAAACTATGTCACAACTAATGATGTATAACTATGGAGACTGCCCTGGCCCTCCCCCTTTCTTTGTTTCTCTCTGTCTCTCTCTCCTCTCAAACAATAAAATAAATCTTTAGAAAAAAAAAAAGCAGAGGTGAAAAGACTTTTGTCTCCATCTCAGAGTGAGTGATACTGAGGATTATGTATTACCATGATTGGAGATGGGGGCAGGGCCATAGCACATTGTAACATTGTAATATTTTGTTTTAAATTGACTGTAGTACCTGAAAAATGAAATTGTATGTTAATATTTGAAAGTGACCTGAAAAAGTCGTGGACCAGTTCAGTCAAACCAAGGAAAAATGGTTTGACTGATATGAATTAAAAGGACAATGGAGATTTTTTTTAAAAAGTAGAAAGTATTGCTTTAGATTTATACCTGCTAGAGTCCAGTGCTTTAATAAACAGTGAAGGACTTTACCAGACTAAACCTTCAGCTGTATGGTTGCATGTAGTCCCTACAGAAACTCTAGGAATTACCCCCTTATATGCTTAGAACAAGTATTTGTTTCAAGAAATTGGGGCTCATCATTAATTAACTCTCAGAAGGTGGCATAATTTATCATATATAAAGTAAGAATTACCCAGGTCCATTACTACTGTATGACTTACATAATAATTGTCAATATTAATCCTTAGATCTAAGTGCCCATCTGGTTACTTTAACTGTCAATGGAAGCAATTGAAGAGCCCAATGAATGACATGTAGATCCTTTAGTATGAACTTACCGGTAGTCATCTCAAATTAGACAAAAATGTCAGTATAGCACAAAACCTTGTTCCTAGCTTCCTTTTAACCTGGATAAACAGACACTGTGCAGCATGTATCTGACGGTATTACCTAGAATATATTCAATTCTGAACATTTTAAGAGATGTGTTATTTGTAAGCACATTTTTATGTAGGACCAATTTTGCCAATCATAGGAGCCTCAGAGGAAAGAACATGTTGGTATTTTAAGAAAAAAGTTATATTTAAAGTGAAGCTACAATGTTGAATTACTATGCCTTTATGAACATCATAAGGATGGCTTGTATATAAAAACACATGTCATATTTTTAGCATTTGAATCACAAAATAACCACTTTCTAAATGTGTAAATAAAGAGACTCATTTTGTAGTCTGTAGCAATTTATGTCAATTAAGTTTACATGCTGCATTATATATTAAACTACTATTTTACTCTTTTTTTGTTACTTTATTGCAATTTTACATTATGATTAACTTCCTATACACAATATACACATATTTTCTTGCCATTATAACTGACTGCATTACGCTACATCAGTATTCAGAATAATGTAATATTCATCTTATTCATTTACTTCTGTTGAATTTGAAGTACTTCTGTATCTCACTATTAACCTGTTAGCTGGCAACGGAGTTATTCAAAAGGGAGTCTTTTTTACTTGCAATGATAGGTTGAATGAAGAACAACAAAGTGCAATATTGTTTTGACTTTTCATGTGGGCTCTAAGAAACCATGATCAGTACACTTGTTCTCTACAAAATATGAAATGGAGAGAAACTGAACAAAACATCAGGATTATTGTTAATCTATTTTTATCTACACTTAGAAGCCCAAGTTCAATACTGGAGGTCTTATTTTATAAAAAATATTGCAGACATTGAGAAGGCAACTTAGAAGAGTAACAAAGTGATGAGTACTTTAAATATACTGTAACATTCTTAATGTAACAAGGAATGGAGGAAGAGGTTAATTTTGGCATTCAGAGTTTTACAGAGAATATTGAAAAATGAGCATTGTCATTTACTGATTTAGTCTTTCATATAATTTTTAAAAGAGACACTTGGGAATTTAAGAGTCATACAATTTGGCCAAAGAAACAATTGCTTTGTGTTTAGGTATCCTATTTTCCTGAAAGCAAACCTTCCAATATAGTCAATGAGATAGGTTTTACAATAAACACTTAGATATTCCTCCCTTTGTAAAGATTTAAAGGGGAAGGGTGGGTGGTGGTGGGGCGATGAAAGAAAAATAATTTAACCACATTACTTGAATTAAAACAGAAGCAAAATCTTTTCCTGGGGTTGCGGGGGGAGGGGAATGGTGAGGTAGAAAGGAGAATAGAGTAGAAGCAGACCTTATTCACTAAAGAATTGGGTTTTTCCTTCTAAATGAATTGTATGGGGCTTCAGAATCTTGAGTCCTATGTTAGCCTACTCACATCTCCGTAGGAATTACAAAAATGAATCTCTTCTGGAATACAGCACTTGCATATGAGCCCAATAAGTAGAGCAGAGTCTATAGATATGTGTCCCCACTAATTCTTGAAAGAAAACCACCTGCAAAACTGTAGAATGTCATCAGATTAAGGCAGCTCGTGGGCCTCACATTTTTCTCTTTTTTTTTTTTAATATTTATTTACTTATTTTTAATTGTTTTTTGACAGAGAGAGAGAGAGAGAGAGATACAGAGACAGAGAGAGAACTGAACTGGGTGAGCTCCCAGTTCAGCACATGGTTCCGCACAGGCCTGGGTCAGGATTCGATCCTTGGTCCCCGGCAATGCAAAGTGAGCACTCAACCCACTAAGCCATCCTGGCTTCCCCTCACATTTTTCTCTTGATCCAAGCACCTTATTCATTTGTTAACATTTATATCTAGGTACCGTTTATCTTGCAATTGAGATCAAAATGCCATAAAAAAGGAACTAAGTACTACATGTCTTGGGTTGTAGAGAAAAATGTGAAAACTGATGGTCTTTCATTATATAGTAATTTATTAATGTCATTCAAAGAAATCTTCCAACAATACAAATAAACTAACCTGTTATAAGCTATTTCAGAAATAAGAATAAACACACCTTACAGATTTCAAATAACACCATCCATAGTTCACATAACACAATTGTGTCTATGTGTTAGCTAATTCCAGTGTCGAGTGGGACATTCTGTACCTACAATGCTCAATATATATTCTTGATAAAAACAAAATGCAAATTTAATAATGTAAAAAGTATAAATATCTCTAAATCGTTTTTTTGAATCTTTGCATATGCCACTTTCACTGTCAAGTTATTTAACAAATCCATTTGACAAGTGTTTGTATTCTAATACAATATCAAAAAACATTTTTTTAATAAATTGACTTGTTTAATTAGGCAGCAATATGTGCCTCACTTTGAAAAAAAAAATGTAGTTAATACCACAATAAAACATTTAATCAATTTTAGTGAATTCAGTTTCCCAAACTGTCTTTCACAATATGATTAAATTCATTTTTAAGTACCTACCATGTATCAAGCATTGGGTTCAGCTTTTGATGTTAGGGATTTAAAAGTGAATAAAAGTTGATCTCTGAACTTAAGGAACTCACAATTGGCTCTTGATAACATAATTTTTACCAAAATGAGTTCTTGAGAGGAGTAAGAATGATCTTCATTCTAATGCTTCTCCACGATATATTGGTTACTCACGGTGCTTTTCTATCTAATTCCAAAGCCAGCTTTAGAGGTACTAGAAGCTAAGTTAGATGTCTGTTTATAAAGTCTCCTGATTTCTGTATTCTTACAGCTGTAATGCACATGCTCAAAATTTTTCTCCATTATCTGCAATAGTAGTTGTAAAAAGTAAATATCAATCCTTTGGTTGCAAGAAAACATTGCAAAAAAGAAAGAAAGAAAAAAAGCGAAAGAAAAAAAAAAAAAAAGCAAATAAGCAACAAGAACAAAACCAAAAAGTCTTTCTAACACTATTGTTAAGAATGAAAATGAAAAATACTTAGTTGAAATGGTTTCTCTCATTAACTGAAAAAAATACTTGACTTAAAATAGGTATATGCATTTCTCTTCTTGAGATTCTTCATACCATCAAATCATATTAAGTAGTATTCACAGAATTTTACAATTCAAATATCATGGTGCTTTAGACTATATAAGTTACTTATTTATTTTTGGAAAGTAGTTAAAAACAATAATAAAGCAATAAAATATATTTATTAATTAAATATATTCATCTCCTTTTAAAAATAGAAGAGTATGTAGACAGAATATATACATAATGATAAAGGAATGACTGAGGCAGAACCAACTTACCTTCCCTGTTTGGTTCCAGGCAATGGGCCTGTGAACGGAAGTTTTTATAGGCCTTGAGGATATATCAGTGGGTCAACATCTGAGAATCTTAAATCTGATATATACTTAAAGCCCCAAATGCCTATAGCAATGATCCAAATCGTCCTTTAAAATTCTTAGATCTCAATGTCTTTTCAGGCATTTGCCCCCAGAAATTAGGTGATTTTAGTGTAATCACAACCTACAGTTATAATCTGGTTTTTGGATTCTCTAAAATTTATAACTCTAGAGTGATACCTTATCCTGATACTGAATTGCCCTTTAACAGAATTTTGTGAATTCTGCATTTATTATGCAGAATCTTTTCATATTCTCTTTCTGTAATCCAGGGAGACCTATACTATACATTTTTAATCTGTTGATACTTATATTTATTTATTTTATAAAAAGTCAGGGAATAAAATTTTAGGTATTATAATTTCTAGAAGCAAGGGCATATTAGGGTTTTTGATTCTCAAAGCATAATAACATCATGGAGTGTCTGATCCTGACCAGTAACTTTTGTCATTCTATACAGAAACTTTCTTTTTTTTTTTTTAATATATTTTTATTTATTTATTTTTATTTTTGACAGAGAGAGAGATACAGAGACAGAGACAGAGAGAGAACTGAACTGGGGGAGCTCCCAGCTCAGCACATGGTTCCGCACGGGTCGGGGCCGGGACTCGATCCCTGGTCCCCGGCGCTGCAAAGTGAGCGCTTAACCCACTGAGCCATCCCGGCTTCCCCTCAGAAACTTTCTTTTACGACTGAACTTAATTCATTGAAGTTTTCAGAAGTATAGAGTATGTCATTTTGTAGAATATTAAAATACATGATAAAACAGAAGTTAGAATGAATTTTCTATTTGACCTCCTAAAGGAACAAGGGAAATCTAATCTTCAAAACCGCAGTTTGGATGATTGTGTATAACTAGAAAATCTAGTCTTTTTTGTTGGACTCTCAAAAATGAGAACTCTATGAAATCACATTTAGAAATGATCTAAGAAAAAAATGGACCTTTCCACTGTGCAGATGTAGAAATGCCAGAAAAAGTACCTACTCTAAAAGTATATTAAAATTTTAATCTATATTCTTTAGGAACCTGTTCTGTGTTATAATTTGATAAATTTAGTTTACCTGTTTTATTTTCTTTTGCACATGTAGGCCTTTTTTCTTAAGTTTGCTCCATGTAACATTATTCTTTATTGTATATTTAATTTACCTCAAATTGTGTTTCTGAAATTAAAAAAAAATGATTGCATTGTAATACATTCTAATCTAATATTGTAGTTCTGCATTCTCTTGTCAATGAACCTAATAACTTCTGTTGTCCTATTAGAATCTACCACAACTATTATACCATAACCTTTAATGTAAAAAAGTCCAGTGAATGTTTGGGTATAATTTGGGTTTTTTTTCTTTTTCAAATATGGGAAGAATTACTATATCCATGTTCTTGAATGTGATTTCTACTTCTAGAGATAAAAAAGAAAATAGCTTGGCTGTTTCTGTTGCCACATTGCATTGAAAGCTTGTGTATAATCTGCCTTCTAGAATCACCGTTGGGACTCTTTTGGCACTAAACATAAGTTTTACCTGCCCCTTGAATGTGCCAGATTATTTTTCCCTTGATGCTTTATGTGGTTTGCATTTTTACAAGCTGACTCCAAGTTAAAACAACCATTTTCATATTTCTGTCCTTTTTGGTGCAGCTGTATTATTTGTGCTCTCTGTGTTAACCTGTCCCAATTTAGAATTACCTAAAATAACAACTTTATATCATGATCTAGCTATTCTCCTCAAGTTCTAACAATAGATTCAAACATTTTGACTTGTATAATAGAGAATACAATTTAAAATTAGTGTTCAGTATAGCCCAGCCACCAGTACAACCTTATACGTTTAACATAAGAACTTGATTTTAAAATCATGGCTGTGTAATTATTGTGATTATACATCCTTAAATGTATTTATAATATTTTTGAATATTTTACCTTATGTAGTAAATCAGCAAATTGTAGCCAGTAACTCTTTTTACTGAATAAGGATATTCTATGATTGAATTTGGGAAAATGATCATTGTCAAATGTAATAGGTTATATCATGCAGATTTTTTTATAATTATAATAATTTCATACAGATATGTTTGATATCAGTTAAAATCTATCATAAAGTGTTCAGATTTTGAAGCCATTTTTAAAGCCCCATTCTATATAGAAGCAGTTTTTAAAGTCATATCACTGTATTACAGCAAGATTCCTTAGAAATATTCATCACATGTATTACTATTTAGCTATTCTTTTGCACAGTTTTGATTAAGATATTGGTGGTGAATGCAGGAATTTATTTGAAGAAAGCATTTATGCAGTTTCTGGAAAAAATATAATGCTCTAAATCATGTAAATGTTCATTTTCTCAGGAAAAAATAAGTGAAGATTATAATATGACTATAGCAAAATATTTTGATTCAATCTTGTCATTTCCCTAAATTATTAGATCTTCCAAAGTTTGTGCATCCAAATGAATTTTCTAATAACCCCTTTCAAATCTCTCTCCATCTTCTTTCTCTGTCCTTGATTTTATTAGACTCCTCAAACAAAAATGTCTGCTTCCCATAAATAGGTTTAGACTTCTCCACATTTTCCCATTAAAATAAAACCAAAACAGAGAGAAGAGTGTAAAAGAAATGTATTACGTTTAGCATTAGGTCTGCTGCTTTATTCTCATTAGGCCTCCTTGATTTCCATTTAGGAGCTGGGACCTTGGAGCACCTTGTTTTTTTCATGGCTGTCTTCACTGGTTTGATTCATTATTTGAAAGTCTTGTAGGGATGCCCGGATAGCTCAGCAGGTTGAGTGCTTGCCTTACAACCATGAGGTCTGGGGATTGAATCCTTGCCCCAGCCCTTGCAAGGCCATACGCTGAACTGCAGCACAACTGGTAACCAACGGGATGACAGAAAAAGTTCTTGCCTCCCATATGGGAGGTCCCTGGTTCGGTTTCCACCCTGCATGGCTCCACGTCCACCTGTGTGGAACGAAACTGTGTCACAACTAATGATGTACAACTATGGAGACTACTCTGGATCATCCTCCTTTCATCCCCCCTTCTCTCTCTCTCTCTCTCTCTCTCTCTCTCTCAGCTTCTCTCAAACAATAAAGTAAATCTTAAAAAAAACAAACAGTCCTATAAATGAGCGAAGCAGCTAGTCATAAATGTTAACTCCTTTAGATAAGTATATGTTCTCAGAATTCTTATACTTTAAATTATTTAATAAATATATAAATACTGACCCTCCAAAAAAACAGAAACATTTATATCACAGTATTTTCATGCTTATCATAAATGGTCCATATTTAGAAAAATGATTTCCATAAGAACTTAGAGGCACCTAAAATTCAACATTAAAAGAAGTGTTTTAAAACTTTTAATTATGTATTAGGTTCTACCACCTCTCACTGAATCTTCATATTTAATTATCTTTTCTTTCTTCTTAGCTTTCTTAGAAACTTTTCTTGAATTGCATTTGTTTCTTCCATATATAAATTAAATTACCTTTTTCTCTTTTGACTCTGCACATTCACCAATATAGTTCTACGGTAGTATATATTTTTCATTTCTAAACTTTGTTACATAATATATATACATGTATATTTTGATTTATGATGAGTGAATTTCTCTAAGTACACAGGAAAAAATAAAACATTATTTTGAGGGAAATATCAGAGTCCTTTCTAAGATGTTTTCTGACAGTAATGTCAACATGATTTTAAGAAAGAAAAACTTGGAAACTATTTTACTCTACAAACCCCTCATTTGTGACATTGCACAACCTTTGTATTATGGCCACTAATACCTGAGTGTGAACTTTAAAAGAAATGCATCCCTAATTCTATGGTATTTCTATCAGGAATATAAAATAATTGTGTTTGGATAACTACCTTCATTCTTTCTTAGAGATTTATAAGATTGTTTATTCATGGAGTCACCCATTTTCTTTTCTCTAAGCACTTTGAATTCAAGGTCAAGAGTATACTATATTAATTCAATCAGCTGCTATTGAGTATTTCTTTCATGTCAAGCAAAATACTGCTTGGTGCCCTTGATGCAAGACAGTTAAGGTTTTGAGAGGAAGATGTTTTGTCTGTTACTTTATATATACAAACGCCGAGCACCCCATTGCTCAACATAATGCTTTCCTATATTCTAGGGTTTAAACTAGCAAAAGTAGTCACACAATATGATTGTGAGAGAGTTAGTTAGCAGTTTACTCATAATCTGCTCGTTCATGACCTGGATTTTAACAGTGACTTTTGGGGGGTTAAGGATGTCATCTTTTATTATTCCTGAAGCATGAAGAAAAACTAACTGTGAGAAAAGTCAAGTTGAAGAAGATGGTACTGGATCATAGATATTTGTGAGGAGAGATGCATTTGTGGATTTCTTCCAATAACCACATAGGACTAGCTTCAAATTAGTGAATTGTTTTATATTTTATTTTATGTTTACTTGAAGAAATCCAGGAAATTGTCTAAAAACTCCATAAGCTCATTATATCTAAGACAGATCTCATTACCACATTATTTTTCTATGACTAAAACACACACATTCAAAACTAAACCTACTTTTGAATTAAAAAAAAATGTATAACATTTAAACTCAATTATTTCTGGTCTTGGTTAATATCTTTAAATCAGTATTGAAATTTAAGGTCTATGGACTAATCCTTCCTTGTTACTGAGACCCATCTTTACTAACCTATTCAAGCAACTAGTTATACCCCAAATAATCTCTGAAATCTAGCTTATCCTATTTGAATTCCATGAATAGACAATACCATTTTCATTGGCAGGAGTTTAGGTTAGGATTTCATTTGTACCCTATACCCAAGCACACTTCTCAATCTCTCTTTAGTACATATTCCCTATTGCCCCTGTGATTAATCTTTAAAAATTATTTCTGATGCTAGCCTCATTACCTTGGGATACTAGTTCACTAAGATTGCCATAACAAAACACTATATGATGGGTAGCTGAAACAACAGAAATTTATTTCTTGTAGTCCTGGAAGCTAGAAGTTCAAGATCAGTAGGTTTAGTGTCTTCTGAGGCTCTGCCCATGGTTTGCAGATGGCTGCCTTCAAGGTGTATCCTCACATAGTTGTCTCTCATTCTGTTGTCTGTGTCCTAATTGACTCTTCTTATAAGGACAGCAGTCAGATTGGATTGGAGCCCTCCCTTATGACCTTGTTTTATCTTAATTACCTCTAAAAGCTTTATCTCCAAATAGTCCATTCTGTAGTACTAACAGTTAGAGATTCAACATTTAAATTCGGGTAGATACAATTTAGCCCATAGCGATGTCAAATTATATTCCCATATACATGAAGCCTTTCTAATTTTATATCTCTTTATTCACACCTTTGACAACCCACTCCACTCCACTCACATCTGTTCCAAATAAAATCCATTCTGCCCGATGTGCCTTTATCACTTCTCTACCTTAAATAAATAAATAAATAAATAAATAAATAAATAAATAAATAAATTCTATTCACTTTTCAAACACTTTCTCAAATTCTACCCCCAACTGATAACAATCTCCTCTAAGGTAAAAATAAGATTATTTTTTTCTCAGAAAAAAATCAGAGAAATAATTGTCGTATTTAAGTCACTAACCTCTGTAGATCTAAATAAGAGCATTCCATTAATTAAGTACTTTTAAAAGTATAGGATCTCAGCTCCTCTCATTAGCAGCTATTTTATCTCTGGTAGTAAGCATGCTCTACTTTTTAAAAGTTTTGAAATCTTTATCTCTGTCAAGATTTAAGAAAATAAATCTTTCATGTGTAGAGCATTTTACCACAGATTGTCTCATTCAAAATGTCACTCTACCCCTTGTATACAGTAAGTAATTGGATCAAGCAATTTGGTGAATGGTCAGTACTTAATCATTGTCATCTCATCTCACTATACATCAATTTATTTTGCTCATTCAATTTCACTTTGACAAGAGATAGTATGATATCCAAGAGCATGCCTTCTTCTATATTTCAGTAATGTTATAGCCAACAGGAATGATGAATTAGTTTTCTAGTAGTTTTACATGTTTTCAGTACTCTGGGTTCTAACTTAGTTCCTCTTTTCTTCTTCCTCTATATATTCTTCCTGAATATTTTCATCTACTCTCCTCACTTCAGTCATATTCTGTACACAGATTATCCCCAAATCTAAATCTCCAATTACCATGCCCTTCAGATTATAGTTTATACAGCCAACTTCTTAGCGTACAGTTCTCCCTGGATATTTAGCAAGTCTTATCAGTTTCTCTACCACCAAGATTATTTTCTTTGGCTCTTGTAAATCTGCTCATCTTCCTCATCACCTGTCTTTAAAAAATGTTACCACTGTGTTCTAAAACATGATCCTTGAGAGTCATTATTTATTTTTTCCTTTTCTCCAACTCGTTTTTTTTTTCAACCCGGTTTTAACACATAATATATTCTATCAATTATGCATCCTCGTGTGCTTTGATGATATCTATTTTATTTTGTCCCCTCTCTTGCTACCTGAGTCCAAACACTGTCATTTCTCATTAGCATTACTGTAGTAAAGAGCTATTCTCCCTCTTTGAAGCTCTGCTCACCTCCAAATTGTTATTCTTTCTGACACATGTGGGATATTTCCCAAAATCCAAAGCCAAACATTTAGGTCCTTTGCTTAAACCCTTGTGATGCCCTTATTGCTTTGAAAATAAAGTGTGAGTTACTATGCATTTACTTTGTACTAAAGTTTAACCACTGCTTATTTCTCCATTCTTCACTCTGACAAAAGTGCCTCAAGTAACACACACACACACACATACACACACTTCCCTTGATCTCATCCCCACTGCAAACACACATAATCAGAGTTCTGGGACTCTGGAGGTTCCACAGTGAAGGAGTGAGGTTCCCTTTTTCTAATTTTCATAAGTGCTAGGAATTTGTCTTTGAAATATCAAAATCTTACCTAACTGACCTCTATTTATTTTCAGTTTAAGGGGGAACATCCCTTCCTCTGGGATGTGATTTTTAAAGTGCTCATTGTAAGAGAGATGATTCTTAATCTTGCCATGTGCTTCTGTGCAATATGGCCTAGTCACTGTTTGCGCTGGAGTGTACTTCCTTATTAGCCATTAGGGTCATGGCTATTTCTATTTGTTAAACCTCATATTTTCAAAATTAGTAAAGTGCTTTTAATGCATTATGCCGTTAACCCTTGATACTCATTTGATGAAAATCAAATGAATAAAGGCAATATTAATTTTGTCCAAGTGCTTCTAGTTTAGGACAAAATTAGCTAAATATAATAGATATTGTTATATTTCAACCTGCAGCCACTTAGTCTCTTTCTTTTTACTAAGAGACTGCCAGATTTGTTTAAAATTACATATCTCCATCTCCAAATCTAACCAAAAATGAAAACCCTATTCATTTTGTAGTCATTGCATGCTTTTTATCTTTCCTTTTAGTTATGCTTGGTGATGTCACTTAGTTCTAACTAATGAAAAATAGCTAGAATTTTGCTTTTAACAGACAGTAGATCGGTTTCTCCTCTAATAAAAGGGACAACTGGGGGGAAGCCGGGATGGCTCAGTGGGTTGAGCGCTCACTTTGCAGCTCCGGGGACTGGGGATCGAATCCCAGCCTTGGCCTGTGCGGACCCATATGCTGAGCTGGGGGCTCCCCCAGTTCAGTTCTCTCTCTGTCTCTGTCTCTGTCTCTGTCTCTGTCTCTGTCTCTCTCTCTCTCTCTCTCTCTCTCTCTCTGTCAAAAATAAATAAATAAAGAAATAAAACGTTATTGAAAAAAAAAAGGGACAACTGGAAGAAGAGAGCTTGTTACTGCTGTTATTTTGCTCTTGCTCTTGACTGGAAATTAGATGTGATTCTTGGAGATGTGGCGTATATGTTTAAATCTCGGGTAACACTCAGGAGGGCCAAAGCAACTATGCTAAAATAATGAAGAAAAAGGTTATTTTGGGTCTTTGAAAAATTGTTGAGCTACCAGTACAAAACCATTAACCTTAGGCTTCTTAATCACATATATTATAAACAATCTCAAAGGCATAATCAAATATTCATAAAATGTTTTATCTTATTCCATCACTGATATTCTCATACTCAGTTATATTTGATAGAACACCAAGTAGAATACTTGGCCCATAGTCAATATTAAATAAAATATGTTGGATAAAAAGCATAAGGAATCATACTCATCAGAATTCTGTATGAGGTCTCTGACAATCACAATCTCCTCCAAAGTACATATAAATTGATGTAATATAAAATAATATTATGTTCCTATAAAACCTTAAATATAATGATATGAACACATGATCCTAACACAGTCATTTTATGGACAGTTAATGAGTTAGATACAAGCAACTAAATAAAGACAATTGAAGGTATAAATTGGTGTTTCTACATGGAAATGAGGGCTAGAATCTCCTATTTTACCATTTTACTGAAGTGACTCCCTATAATATTTCTACATATAAGAAAATCAATTAGAAAATAAGAGTATATTAATATAAGGTTTTCAACAGTCTTTTCATGGGAATCAACGATCTTTGTTTTTCTCATATTGTAATTTTACTTTTTAATTTTAAAATTTGTTTTATAGGATGGTAAATGCTAATAATTTTGGAGAGTCTTTATCCTTTACTTTTTGTTTTAGTGTTGCTAATATGTACCTGATGATGATGGTGGTGATGATGATGATAATGATGATGACTATGACAATGACAGTGACTATACTCATCAGTAACCCTTACTGAACAATGTGATATGTATTCTAGCTAGTGTTCTTATTGTTTTAGAAGTCTATAACACTTTAGTATTCAAAGAATTTTATGAATACTAGGTACTACTATTCAAAGACAAATAAATAGAGGCAAGTTAATTGACTTGTTCAAAATCACGTGTCAAGAACACAAAAGATACAGGGTACAAATTGGGACCTTCAGAGACAATGCTCTTGCCTACTACACAAACCTGCCTTTTATGTGTAGATACTCCTTGGGGGGGAAAAAAAAAGAAATTAATTATCATAGTGAAAAAGGCCCCAAATCTCCAAGTTTAGAAAGAACTTATAGAGGGCAAATTAAAAAATCTAAAATTATTCTGAACTTACATTACAACCTGCTTCTACTTTGTGGGCAATTTACTTAACCTCAACCCTGGAACTTCAGTTATCAGAGTTTATACAGGAATAATACAACATATCTATTTTTCAGGACTCTCTTAAGAGTTATCAAGTATAATGTATCAACTATACCTGCCAAATTATGATTAAACTTTTTTTTTCTATATATTTTTTTTGGAAATGACTATATAGTCCTTAAATATAAAAAAAACAAACAAACCCCCAAAACATGTGTGTGTTATTAAACTATAGTATTTGACATGTAGTGGAAGCTTGAAAATCATTATTTAAAAGAAAAAGAAAGGTTCTGGGTTTTTCATTTTTCTGAATTAATTGTTACATTATTAGCCAGCTAATGTCAATGATAAGCCACAGTCACAAATTGACATACACAGAATATCATTAACTAGCAATACAAAATATAAATTGGCTATGTGATATCCTATTCCACACCGTTATCCCCTCTACATCATCACTGAATATAAGACAAGAGAGCATTTAACTTTCAAGTAGACATAGCCTGGTCGTCTTCTTCCATACTTCTTTCCTGTCATTAATAACAATTTTATCTAATTACTGTCTCATTTGTTTTTCTAGATACAGCAAAAACTATAACCTCTGGACATTTGCAACAAGTTGAATAACAAATCACATTAGTAATTAGAAAGGGTAATTCAAAGCTGCCTAGGCAAGAGCAAGCCACCAAATTATAGTTAAAGAGCATAAATGCATATTGTCAATTTTAAATTTCTATCTCCTTGGAAGTGAGGTTATATGTTAAAATATTTTAATGCATATTGAACTATGCGAGGATTTTTGTTAAGGAATTAAAATACATTAATTTTCATACTTTTTATTTTATACATTAATATAATGAATAAAATAAAAATATACGAAGGCTGTCTGGAAAGTATACAGCCATGTAACTATTCTAGTTAGCTTGACAATAGTTGGATTTTTTTCTGGATAGCCATTGCATTTAGTGTGTCAGTTGACATGCTTTGGTTTGTCACTAATGAAAACCACAAACTCGGTTTGTAAGTTTACAACAACTTTAATACACATTTATTTGAAAGAGTGCCCTAAAAAAGAATTTTCTGTGGTAATTAAAATGTATTGAAATATGGGCAAAAAATGAAATATGGTATTATAAGTTGCATATAACATTACATGAAGACCCAAAACATACAGTTTTTATGAACTGGTTTGGTCAATTTCAATAAATTTCTTTGCCTACACTTAAAATTCTACAGCACATCTTAGAACATGACTTCCACAGTGATGATTTTGTTCTTCAGTGACATTATACATTGTTTAATTTAAAAGATAAAGGGGAGGCCCTATTCTATAAAAGACAAAATGAAAGGATTTCAATGTAAATGTCAAGTTGCCTGTGTCTAGGATATGAAGAGCTTACAGCTTTGGATTTTCTTTTCTTTTCACAGATCCATTAATTAAAGATTATGTTTAATCTGTTACAAAAGTCACATCTGACTTTTTGAACAGTCCCATCAGTGGCACCTACAAGCCATACTTAACATTAAATAGAAAGATAGGGACATTGATTACAAGGTCTTGGAAAGGAGCCAATCTATAAACCCAGAGGTGATTTTACAAATACAGCTGTAACAGACTGGACATGTGCCAGAGTTAGATAACAGTAGAAAAGCCGAGGAAATGCTGTGAATTGAGGTAGGTGGGCTTATCGGGAAGCTATTGTATTTGCCCTCTTGTTTTAGGAAAATGCCATAACTTTCAGGTAGCAGACAAAAGTTTCATCCATTTGCATTTTTCTTGAGATGGCATTAAAAACCAGATATTTCCAATAGTCAGATGTACATTGCAAACATAGAAAATTTAGGATATTTAGCCAACATTTTACTTTCAGAAGTTTTAGAGAAAAATATTCATGCAATGTTGTATCCCCAACAGAGAGCTGCCATTTTAATACATACTATTGTTTATCCTGCCAACTTTTACTAGAAACATCAAAATTCAAAATAGCTGTGCTCCTTATGATATAAAGGAGAAAAAAATCATACTTGAAATAGCATTAAAATATTTACCTCCAAATGTTAAAGCTATATACATTAAATTGTTATTTTTATCATTCACCTTATTACTGTACACTGTTATATCAGTCTTTATCTTTTCTTTTCGATCAGCAGAAGTGTTTTAGCATACACCATCATCTAGGAAATATTTACTCTGTTTTGAGGGAGTGAATACCATAAACATGGAGTAACCACCTTAATTTCCCCCAGCTCATTTAATCCTCTCCTTCCCTCTCTTCTCCTCTGCTCATCTCCTCTCTCCTCCCCTATGTCTCAATCTCTCATTCCCCCATGCCTCTTCTCTTTCTGTCTCTCTCTACCTGCAGAAGTTCAGAAAAAAATAAAATAAAATAAAGTGAAAACTTTCATAAGAACATTCAGTTACTAACAGTGAAAGTAAAGCTCAAAACCCAGACATTTCAAATTATTGAGTGGGCATTGTAATTTTCTTTCTAAGCATGTCATTCACCTTACTCCTCTTATATACTTGTCACATAGTTTGAGTAAGACTGACACATGCAAACTCCGTGAATGAGTTTTGATAGCTTAGTGTGACAGCCATGGAGTCTGGAAAAGTTGACAAGGGCCTACATATTTCCTGCTGTGGAAACTGAACTTGCTGTGTTTTTGGTTTTTTTTTTTGTCTGTTTTTTTTTGTTTTTAGTGTATAGGGAATGTTTTTATGCAAATATTTTAACCAAAGAAAGGCCCTGGTCAGTTTCTTATCTCAGTGACCAGAGTTTGGAAGCGGCATGTGAGGTGGATATGAGGGTGATCAGACCAAAAGCTGAAGTACTTAGGATATAGGCTGTCATCGAAATGCAGACCAAATGTGATGCTGGTTTAATACAAGCTAAGCAATGGAGGAAATACATTTAATAAATATTCAGGAGGCAAAGGAGTGGATATTGGTGATGAGATTCAGAGACATTGATATTCAATAATATTGATTATTGATATTAACAGTCATGTAATTATTGGTATTTATGAGCTCAGCTCTTCATACATTTTTATTCTCTTTCACCGGACATGAAACAAATTATCTTGTGTTCTGTAGGAAGTCTTTGAATGGAACTCATGATGTTACTAAAATGGAGAATAATATCAAAGTTGAAAATAGATGTATATTTCTTAATTCAGTTTTTAACAGTACTTAATTTATATTTGGTCTCCCTACAAAGGAAGGATGAAACTTTATCAAACAGAATTAGGTGTATTTTCATAGTGCCCATTATATTTGACAGATAAAGAAATGATGTTTTCAGAACAAGGGAACAGAAGTACTAGAACATTGAATCCTAAAATGACATCTGCAGACCAGATCAACAATATTGCTTAACTTAATTTTTCGACTTAATAAAGTAGAGAGTCCCACTGGGGGTATTTTTAGCATTGTAGTATGATTTGTAGTTTCTCTCATAGAAGTCATTAGTTATAAGCACTCTTTGTTCACTTTCATGGCAATCAACCTTTATTTCTACCCATTGAGTCCTATTTTTCCCTAACATCTAGGCTGCTTAATCCCATTGTACATTACTTTGTCCTTTAGGAACAATCACTCTTAGCAGTGACTATGACCTTGACCTTTTAAAAAAATTCTAATAAACTTAGATTGTCATTATAGACACATAAGTTGTAAAGTTCTTACCTGCAATTACGTGTTCACTTATTAATACTGTTAGAAAATTTATCTACAACTTGCAAAAAGGCAAAAGATGTTGCTGGGTCTTTTGTTAGTATAGTCCTGTACTTAACTTTGTCTTGTCCAGGATATTTTACAACTCTGTAGGATGGGAAAATTGGGGATTTTGGCTAGAATAGATACAAATAATTTTGGTTCATTAAAACAAGAAAACCCCAGAATTAATATTGTTGTGCCTTGTTGTATTGTAACCAATATTCTGGTTACCATAAGAAAATATTCTAGCTTCTCAAATGCTTTGTGAATTGGTTTAGATCTCTTTAAAACCCTTCTAATAAGTTGAATAAGTCTTATAACGGGTGTCATGTTATATTTGCATGAAAGTCATAGTTATATCTTTAGATATTATGTTTTAACGATATTAGTTATTAAACTATAAAATCTATGATAATAGATATTGTGAAAATGTCTCCTCAATATCGCTGACATTTAAACATTGATGTAGGTGCAGGGGTCTACAAACTACGGCCCGCGGGCCGCATCCAGCCTGCAAGGCCCTCTCATCTGGCCCGTGGAGACTTTTTATCTGAATAAAATAACATTAAATAAATAATTAAAAACAACATCTATGTTTTGATACTTCTTTATTTGAACCTTGAGTGTGTAGTCGGCCCCCAAACTGCTGTTTAATAGTTAATGCGGCCCGCGGGCTGAAAAGTTTGGAGAGCCCTGAGTAGGGGAAGCTGGGATGGCTCAGTGGGTTAAGTGCTCACTTTGCAGCCCCAGGGACCGAGGATCGAATCCTGGCCCTGGCCTGTGCAGACCCATATGCTGAATTGGGAAGTGCCCCCAGTTCAGTTCTCACCCGGCTGAGACCCCAGCCCAGTTCCTGCCCTGTGCTGTCCCGTGCCCACTGTGGAATGAAACTATGTGGAAAAACCAATGATGTGCAACTATGGAGACTGTTCGGGGCCCTCCCCCTTCTCTCTGTCTCTGTATCTCTCTCTCTCTGTCAAAAACAATAAAAAAAACAAAAAAAAAAACAAAAAAAACAATAAACATTGATGCATAGTAACCAGCTGATATATTTATATTTTATACATAAATTTAGTGAATACATTAAAAATAATGTAAAATTAGAGACCTAAATTATTAGTGTGGTATAGACTATGCCAAAAACATGTTCAATTCTAGGTATAACAGTATTTACTTCATCATACAGTAAAGATCCAGAACCTATAATAATATCAAGAACTAAAACTGCTTAATTACAATAAGAAATATAAAAACATAATTGATTATTTTTTTATGTGTATATGAACATAACATTCTATCCTTACTATTCAAACACTAAAAATTATCTATGGAAGAATGAACATTAAGTCACTTAGTAAATAAAATATTCTGTTATATTAAAATGCTTATTTTGGTGATATGTGAATGTATGTTACATATGTCACATAACTATGTCACAAAGTGACACTTAGGCTATAACAAATTATATAAAAACATTTAATGGTGAAGTCAGTGCAAATTTATTGACTAACCTATGCAGAAAACAAATTCAGAGATATTTTCCTATGTTGGATATTTACAGAAGAGAAAATATGTCTGCCCAATAAACAGGAATGTAGACGTTCAACTTTATTAGTGATTAAGAAAATGATGTTAAGAACAATTTAAGGTTCAATTTTACAACCATTTCAGTGTCAAAAACAAAACAAAACAAAACAAAAAAAATACAGAATGAAAAACAAACTATAAAATTCAAATAAAATCTGACAACAATTTTTTGGAAAGGATGTGGATTCACACGGTAAATTGGAATACAAATTGGTACACTCACTTTGAAAAACTAATCTTATTTGCTAATGTGGATCATTCATTTACTTTCTGACCCAGTGTTTCAACTCCTAGGTGTATGTATATACAAAGAAAACTCTTGCTTTCAATAGGAGACACAAAAAAGGCACTTCCAGGAAGCACTATTCACAGTAGAAAAAGCCTACAGAAAGTCAAGAGTATAGCCACAGAACGGTGATTCATGTACTGAGGTACAATATGCTATGGTGTGGTATGCAACAGACAAAATCAGTGAACTACGGCAATATGCAATGACATGGATATATACTAACAATATAAAATTAAATTCAAAACCAAATGTCCAAAAGGTTGCTTTTTATGAACATAACACCTATTCTAAATTCTTATTAATTTTATTAGAATTACACAAGATGCAGTGTTTATAAAATAGAAAAGCATGAAGATGGTGTTGAGAGTGTGTTCATTATAAGGCAAGTTTTTTGTAGGAGTCCTAATTTTGTGGGGTGTTTTCAGTTTACAGGTGATAAATTGCTACTAAAAGATAAATGGAAATAATACATGTAAAAAAGTAATCCCTTAGCATCCATTTTTAAAGATTTTTAAATTGTTTACAATGATAAAAGTCAGAAGCTGAGATTTGAAATCTTTTAATTACATTGCAGTTTGCCTAGAATAATGAATATTACGTTATGTAATGTGTGTCAAATATATACCAGAGGTCCTGTTCATAAATTATCCTGCAATTTTCAAATTCTGAGTTAAAGAATACTGTTTTCCCTACCTCCATACCATATTATTTAACATAGGAACTTGAATTTATGGACCCATTTTAACTACTGACTTAAAATTGCAATGCTCAGAATCAGAAACAAAGTATATAGCAGTTCTCATGAAAAATAATAAACTTTATTTTTGATTGTGTATGTTGATCAGAGATATGTAACAGGTGTATGTCTACACCATCTATAGATTATATTTTCTAATTCACAATACATATATGCATATAATATTTAACATCTGATTATATTAATATCTCATTGTATATGCACACAATATTTAATATATGATTATCTATACAATAGAACTAAATTAATTTTAAATTGCCATGCAAAAATTATATCAAAACCCACTGAATCATTTGTCAACCAAATCCTGTTAATGAAAAAGGGAGTCAAATTCACATTTCTTTTTAATTTTTTTTTTTTTTAAGATTTTTATTGTTTGAGAGAAAGTGTTAGAGAGAGGAGAGAGAAAAGTGGGTAGAGCCAAGAACAGTCTCCATTACTATACATCATTAATTGTAACATAGTTTCATTCCACACAGGTGGATCTGGGGCCCCATGGAGCAGGAACTGAACTGATGGCCTCCTGCATGAGAGTCAAGAACCTTTGCTGCCTAGTCATGGCAGTTACCAGTTGCATTGTAGTTCAGCATATGAATTTTCATGGGCCAGGGCCAAGATTCGATCCCCAGATCTTACTTTACAGTTGCAATGCAAATACGCAACCTGCTGAGTTATACCAGCATCCCCATATTTCTTTTTAATTCTAAATATTTTTATTGGAATTAAGAACTCCACGTAAGAAATTTTAAATCTCATATTTATTTAAAAAGATGGAAATATTAAAATGAATACTTTTGTTTCAGAGTTCCTAGTTTAAGTATTGTTTATAAACCTTATAACACCCCACTCTACATCTTCATCTAATTCTGAAAATAGTGCAGTGCTCCTTATGGGCAAACACTGCAGATGCTATGTAGAAAAGAGACAGAGATGCAACACAATGCCAGTTCTCAAGGTACTAACTAGTGGGAAAGATAAGAAAGCAGCAAAACAAGGAAACATGTGTCAGGGGCTCCATTGAAGAATAAGAAAATTACTATGGGAGTGTTTTAGCAAAAAAATACAAATATGGATTGTTTCACTAATTATTATGCCTTTACATACTAAGACCTTCTTTTAAGCTTTGATAATGTAACAGTCTGTAAAAAGGTTGAGAAATATTAAAGCCCAGTGTATTCAGGGGAGCAAAACTTTTTTCTTTCCTTTCTTTTCTTTTTTTTTTTTTTGTACCGTATAATATCTTTCCTTATATAATCTTGTTGTTTTGCTCTTAGGTCTAAGGGTACTAGTCTACATGGGAATGTGGAGTGTATAAAACAAAGTTGACACCATATCGTTTTAATGTACATATGTCTTTGTGCAAAACATACCAGAATAAATTTTGAATCAGGTGAGCAGCCTGTTAAAAGGCAACTATTTCCTGTTAATTAAAAGCAGACTAAGCATCCCCGGAGTTTTCCTGTCATGGCATATTTTTTAGAAAATAATTTGGGAGTCAATATGCTCACACACATTTTAAAAATATATGTATCTCATTCTAGTTTTTATCCTTTATCCCCCCTCCAAGGGAACAAGGAACAAGGTTGTGGTAACAGGATCCTGGATAGTTAACATACTGATCATTAAGCTTCATTGCCATATTTCTATAGTCAAACTTGGGAGAATGCTGTCATGTTTTCATCAGATTCACATAATGTATGAATTGTGACTGGGTTCCATTTGGGTGAACAGAGAGCTTATAACAATCTTGAAAAAGCTTGAAGCTTTCTCAAACAACAAAAAAAAGCCTCAGGTACTTTTTTTGCAAAACCCAGGGCTTTTCTGAGATTTGTTTTCTCAGATTAGTTTGTCTCAAAACCAATTTTTTTGTTATAAGACTTATGGTGTGTCAAAGAACCAGAATTAAGTTTGTTTTTGTCAGGTAACTTAGAAAACATGTCAACCAATACATATTTATTTTAGTATAGCAGAATGCATTTTCCTAAAATTATGTGAGGGATTTTTAATATTTTTATACATAATAACTATATTTCTCAAAATATAATTTTTTTTTGCAATTGATTTTCAATAAAGAATAGATTGGAAACAATTTGCTAGGTGATTCTTATTGTATAATTAATGTTTGATATATTGGGTGTAGAACTGCTATCTGGAAAAGATCCAGTCATAAATTTCTCTGTTGTTCATATTACATGGCTGGGTACTTTCCAGACAGCCCTCAAATATATTGGGAAATATAGAACAAGGAAATAATTGGCTCTAACTCTATCTGAATATAAATAAATTCAGTAATGCAAAAAGTAAATTACATATTTAAAGGTAAAGTCAATAATGCTCTGATTAAAACAAAATTAATTAAAATACATAACATTATATTATTTTTTAAATAATATTTGGGTAAAGGTTATCTAAATCTTTGTGAACCTCAGATGATGTCAGCTACTTGAAAGGTGAAGTTTTTAGATTTTGAGGTGCATAGATCCCTTACCAAAATCATTTAACAGTTCTAAATTTATAGACATAATTAAGTCAGTGTTTTTAAGCGTGTCCTCTCCAATATCACACAGACACAAATACACATATACATACAGATGCACACTATAATTTTTTGGGTTTTTGTGTCTTTCTTTATACACCTTTACCTTGTAAATAGCTTACAATTAGCTACAGCACTTTTTGAGCATAAATATAAGATTGTAGTACTTGGGTTTGAATATTGGCTCTGTCATTTATTAGATTTGTGATGTGACTGAATTCTTTAATGTTTCTACCGTTCATGCATGTCACCTACATAATAGGATATAATAAAGCCTATTTTATACATATGCATAGTTAAGCAATATTATTATGTCATGTTAAAGGACATTATATACTATAACATATTATGTGCAGTTTTTATCTGTGAGATATTATGTACATAGCATAGTATTATACTCTGAAGTAAACTGAATAGAAATTCAGGGTAATATAAAATATAATAAATTATTATCTAGAAACTGTAATCTTATTTAAGAGAAAGAAATGGCGATATCAAATATTCAAGTAATGACACAAATGAAAGTACACAGTGTAAGATTTTACTCCCTCACAGTGATAAATGCCACAAAATGTTGTCAGAGTTTAAAGGCCAGAGAATTCAAGGTGGCATGAAAGTATTTGGGAATGTAAGAGTAAAACAAAGGTGTCGACAGGATTCCGATTTGGACAATGTGTTTGAAACAGGAGCACTTTGGTGGACAATAATACTCAAGGAGTCAAATGTGTTAAAAATTTATTCTTTAATAACAATGTAAGAATGTAGGCTCTTACGGAAGGAAATGGGGTGTCATTGTAGGCTTTTGAGCAGAGAAAATGTCATATGTAATTAGGCCTATCTAAGCAAATAAATTTGACATGAGAATGCCAGGTGCATTTACAATAAGAGTCAGTGCGAACATGAGAGAATATGTCTAGAATCTAATTTCAATGTCTTTACCAATCTAGCCCAAATTTCATTACTCAAAAATACCGGGTTTTTTTGTTTGTTTTTTGTTTGTTTGTTTAGCTTTCATTTCTTTAAATGAGTTTAAATCCACATGAAATTTGACAAAATCTGTAAATAGTAGTTGTCCTGACAAAAGCACCTATTTGCATAGGAAATGACCAACAAGTACCTTTCCATTTTTATACTTAATGACATATGATTAATAAATTCATAATGTATTGAGATTTGGCACCTTATTTATTTAAATTCCTTTAATTCTTCGAAGATAGGGTTTTCTTTTCCAGTGCTAGAATCCTGTAATTATTATTATTATTTTTTAATTGAAGCAGAGGCTTTACAGTCACACTTATGGTGAGTTACAGATTACTCTAGATTTGAAAGGAGAAGCCATGTTTTCCTCAGTACTTAGTATGAGAAACAAAATTAAATAACTGTTAAGGAGTATTTAATAGAACTCTCAAATAAAAAGCCCTCGCTCTGTGATGTAGGAATCACGGTGTGTGTCCAGAATGTGTGGTCTCACATACTCGAAGAATGAAGACGTGGACCTATGAGGAAAGCTTAAGCAGCAGAGGTTTTATTGAAAGGAAAGACAAAGCTTTCTAATGATAGGGGACACCCGAAAGTGGAATGAATGCCTACAACCAAGGCCAAAAGCTACGCCTTATATAGGTTATGCCTACATACTAATCTTTGTCTTGGGTAATACACTCTGTTGCCTAGGCTCAAAGGAATTTGAAACAAACTAGGAGACATTCCTCTATGACATAAATCTGTTTCAGCTGAGGGTTCATTGCTACAATATAGAGACCCTGGTGCCAACTGTCTTGTTCCAGTCTGTACCCCAGTTGTACATTATATTCCAGATATGGTTGCTACAGCTACCGAGACCTCCCCTAACTGCCATTCACTAACTACCCTGAGTCATCTATACTTAGTACTGTGGAAAGAGGAAAAGAGAGAGGAGAGGGGGAAAAAAGTTGGGAAAGAACCAGTGCTATGATCATCCTCGTATATGTACCACCTCTTTTTTATCCAATCATCTATTGATGGGCACTTAGGTTGCTTCCATATCTTGGTTATTATAAATAATACTTCAGTGAACATAGGGGTGCATATATCTTTTAGAATTAGTGTTTTGGCTTTCTTCAGATAAATACTCAGAAATTCCATTTCTGGGTCATAAGGTATTTCTATTTTTAACTTTTTTAAGAAACTTCTATACTGTTTTTAATTTATGATCTCACTGACAGTGCGTGAGGGTTTCCTTTTCTCTACATCCTGACCAACATTTGTTTGTAGATTTATTGATGATAGCCATTCTGATGGGTGTGAGGTGGTATCTCATTGTGGTTTTAATTTGCATTTCTCTAGTGATTAGTGATGTTTTTGTTCTGTTGATAGTTTTCATTGCTGTGTAAAACTTTTTAGTTTGATGTAGTCTCTTTTTTTTTAATATATTTTATTTATTTATTTATTTTGACAGAGGAGAGAGAGAGAGAGAGAGAGAGAGAGAGAGAGAGATACAGAGACAGAGAGAGAACTGAACTAGGGGAGCTCCCAGTTCAGCATATGGTTCCGCACGGGCCGGGGCCGGGATTCGATCCTCGGTCCCCGGCGCTGCAAAGTGAGCGCCTAACCCACTGAGCCATCCCGGCTTCCCCTGATGTAGTCTCATTTGATTATTCTTGTGCTTCCTTTGCCTGAGGAGATAGATGAGAAAAACATATTACTAAGAACAACATCAGAGAGTTTACTTTTTTTTTTTTTAAAGATTTGTTTTTTATCAGAGAGAGAGACAGGGACAGAGTTTACTTTTAATAGGAGTTTTATAGTTGTGTGTTTCACCTTAGGACTTTAATTCATTTTGAATTTATTTTTGTATATGGTATAAGAAGGTAGTCATTTTATTATTATTATTATTATTATTATTATTATTATTATTATTATTATTATTTTGGCATGTATCTGTCCAGTTTTCCCAATACCATTTATGTATCCCTATTCCTAATCCCCTCCTTAGAAGTGTTTGATAAATATTTATCCTTAATAACAGTGGTGTTAACTTCTGTTCATAATTGCTTCATCGTCCAAGTCCAAAAAGCCTACATTATTGATAAGTTTTAATGTTAAAAACATTTTGAAAATTATTACCTATGTACCTTATTTTGAGTCTGAAATTTGGTATCCAGACCCTAGTGTGGCCACATATTGGTTGTGTGATCCTGAAAAGGTAGCCCTATCTCTCCATTTTTTGTTTTTCTCAGATAAAAGAAACATAGAAATTGTGTCTATCAATGGTTGTTTTGAGGATTACATAAAATAACATATCTGTTACATGCTAAGAAATATGTGACTGGTAATATTAAGTTCTCAATCCATGGTGGCTATTTTGATTACTGTTATTATTTTACATATACTACACATACATATATATGTATATATATATAAAATATATATTTATCAGCATTTTAATAGATTGCAACCAGCAGATCTCTGTTGTGTCTAAAATTTGATAATATAAATTTATTCTTATTTCTGTAAAAAAGGATCAAATTATATTTCAACTTTGTACATTCTTATTTAAGAATATATAATATTTATAAAAATACAAGGAAATATAATAGTTAAGCTATAATTCAGTACTTGGTAAAGGGTTCATGAACAGCAGTACTGACATTCCATTGTTCATATCAGCTGAACATTTCCATGAGCTAACAACCTTATTTAGTTGAGCAGCATGCACCACTACAGTGTTCCCTCGCCACTTTGTGTTTCATGTTTTGCGGCTTCAGTGCTTCGCGTTTTTTCCAAAATATTCATCAAAAAATAAAAATGAAAAGATACAACACTGTCGGCAGCCACATGGCGGAAAGGAGCGTTGTTTCATGTGGATGCGCGAGAGAGAAGGATCCCTGCATGTCAGACAGAGAGCTGAGCTGACTCAGAGTCCATCCCACGGGCTCTCATAAAGGCGCGGGATGGGTTTCCGGGGCGACATCGACCCATGAGAGCACGAGTGGATTGATCCCTGTGAGCTGATTGTCTGCGCATCATCGCAGCCTCACCTAGCATCTTCTCTTGTTGTATCTCGCCAGTCTTGTCCATGATGTTGACTGTCTCGCATACTGCATTTTAGTGTTGTGTTGGGAATAACTTGTTTTGTTTAAGCGATCACTTTTTTTTATTAATTAAGCCCTTATCATGCCGCCTAGGTGCTGTGCCCCTGCGAAAGCTTCCTCCGGGGCGCCCAAGAGGAAGAAGATGATGACCATCAGCGAAAAAGTGAACCTTTTAGATAGTATCAAAGAGGGCAGGAGTGATGCATCTGTGGCACGCCATGACGGGGTGAAGGAATCTACAGTGCGGTCCATCAAGAGAGAGGAAGCAAACATCCGCAAAACGGCTTCCATCACCTTCAATAGAGAAGCAAAATGTGTGGTAACTCCGCGTCATAACAGAATTGTGAACATGGAAGCTGCACTGGCATTGTGGATGGCTGATGGCAGGAAAAAGACAGTGAGTATGGACACTAATGTGATCAGGACAGAGGCCAAAGCTCTCTACGACCCAATCTTGCCCGATGACGACAATGAAGAGGCTGAAGAAGGTGCTGACGACCCTCAAGCCAGTACTAGCGCTGCCAGGAGGGATTCGCCTCCTCGAGGACGAGGCTTTTCAGCCAGCAAAGGCTGGTTCGAAAATTTCAAAAAAGATACGGCCTCAGAAACGTGCTTCTGTATGGCGAGCCTTCCTCTGCTGACAACGATGCTGCTTGTTGTTCCGTGGAGGAAAAGTTTCCTAATCTCATCAGTGAGGGAGGCTACCCATCCCTCACTGAAAATGAAGAGGAAGACAAAGAAGAAACTGAAAAGCGTGGCCTTACCCTGGAGAATCTGCAACAATTGTGCAACATGGCAAGAGCGATGCAACAATTTGCACAAGACATGGACGACAATATGGTTCGAGCTGTCGAGTGCAGCCATCGCGTTGACGGGGTGATGTCCTTGTACAGGGGGATTTTGAAGGAAAAGGAAAAACAAAGACAACAACGACCCATCACCATGTCTCTCCAAGGTACAGCCCCCGGCTCTCCCGTCAGCGCCTCCAGCAGAAGAGGCTCCGAGGGAGCCTAAAGCTTCTACGCGTCACGTGAGCGCCTCTCCTCCGCCCCCCACACAAGCCTCTTCGCCTCTCTCAGAAAGCCATGCTGGTTCATGTTTATCACTGTCTAAGGTTTTGTCATTCACCTTATTCATGAGCCCTGACACGTTTAAGTCAATACGTATACTGTTGTCATGTTTGTCTTAAATGAGTAAAGTATGAATACTGTTTACATATTTAAAACACTCTTGTACCCGCATACACGAACATTCCTAGGGGCCAATCCTACTTCGCGGTTTTTCAGCTTTCGCGGAAGGTTCTGGTCCCCATTAACCGCGAAAAACGAGGGATCACTGTATAACCAATAAAGTATAGCTTGCTCATGATTAACTTTATATATAATACAGCACTCACATCCTCACAATCATGATTCTTTATATAATTATATCTATTAAATTGTATATAAATAATGCTAGCATTTTATTACTCCAACAAGGAAAAATGTCAGTTTAAACCATTTTAGAATTAAAAAAATCAGAGACGTGAGAAGAAATTTTCTTTCAAGTTTTCATTTTCTCTTTTTTACTTTTACAGTGTCCACTTAAAGGAACAATAAAACTCATCAGTGCATTACAAAAGGTAGAGAATTCTTCTCTGACAATATAAGAAAAGTTTAAGTTATTTTTAATTTTGGAATTTACTATAGCCTGTTAACCCCAAACATTTATTCTTTAAAAATGAAAAAAAAGTCACTCAACAAATAATTATTTAGCACCTATTATATTATAGGAACAAATTTGAACTAAGTCATAATAATAAACAGAATAAAAACCTCTAAGCAAAGACACTCTGAGAGCACATAATATAAGTTTCTTAAACTAGCCTTTAAAATCTATGAAGTCTTCTTGGGAAAGATTCTGAAATTATTCTTATTAAGAGATAAAAGCCTAAAATCTACCACTGACCCTATCCTTATACATTGTTTTTGATTGTAAACTATATGAAAACTTTGAGGTTTGTGTTTATTTATTTAAACAAAGGGCTAATTTTAAATCTTCAATTGGTATCCATATCAGTTTTTCTCTGTGTTTGTGTATGTTTGCTGTGAAAGCAACAGATAACCAAAATGTGTTTACTCCTTATTAATCAAACGAAATAAGAAAGTTGAACAAAACCACAGTGTATCAATGACCAAGAAAACCAGGCTAACATCTTAGTTTAGGAAAATCAGAATTGTGCTGGGTCATATTTATTAGGTATTTTCCGTGACTGAGGGTATACATGCAGTTGTGTTTATTTATTTGATTGGATGCTTGAATGGATTGTTTTGGAATCTTGAGCTTTTGTTTGCTTTATTGATAGTTTATTGATGAATTAATTAACTTTTTAATCAAATAGGTCAGGTGAAATTCTACAATTCATATTATTTATTAATAAATTTAAATAATGGTTAAAATGATGAGAACATGTGTGGACCTCTGTATTCTTGTCAGGCTCACAAATGATAGTGATGATGCTGTACTCCAGATTCTCCTACCTTCTGCTCCAGAGTTGACACTTATGTGGGGTGTGTTTCCCTGGAGTCTGCCTGAAACTGCCTTGTTGAAGGACAGCTACCACCTCACTCTTCAGCTACCTCTAGTGGAGGCTAAGAAGACAAACTTAGGATTCAACATATCTTCTCTTTACACCCTGCCCCCTTGACACTAGGGGTAAAAGAAGGGTCAATATGCTACTCTTAGAGGCTGCTAACCACTGGTCTAGAAAATATGACCTACCGGTATGTTTAGTAGCTTTCTCTTTGAGGACTTAACATAGTCCCATGGGTCACTTGATAGGATTGTGAGTGAAGTTGAGAAGAGGCAGTGAATAGTCGGCCTTAATTCCAAAACTGTCAATATGAGGAACCTTGTGGGATGAATGAAATGGCAGCATGCTCTATTTTCCCAGTGCTGGTGAAACCCTGGGTAGAGCTTTCAGTCAGTAGTTTGGCTTCGGGATCTGTAAATTCTAGATGTAGGAAATTGGAGAAGGCTGGCCTATGTAACAGGAGTTGGGATGTGAGTCTGATTATATATAATTTTATTAGTTAGTGTTCTCTATAGAAACAGATCAGGATTTACATAAATATATAATAAAATCTATTAAGAGGCTGAGAAATCTAATAATCTATAAACTAGGGACCCAGGAAAGCCAGTATAATCCAGCCTGAAGGCTTCAGAACGATGGGAGTCAAGGGTGTAAATCCCAGTTCCAGGGCCAGAGAAGATGAAATGAGATGTCCCAGCTCAATCTGTGAGGCAGGAAAAAAGAGGCAAAGCCCTCCTGTTCCCACTCTTATTTCTCTTCAGGCACTCATAGAATTGGACGATGCTTACCCACATTGGAGAGGGCACTACCTACTGAGTCCAATAGTTCAAAGTCTAATTATAGAAACACCCAGGAATGATCATGTTTAATCTGAAACTCCATGGGGGGTGGGGAGGGGGGAAGCTGGAATGGCTCAGAGGATCAAGTGCTCTTTGGAAAGCCCTGGGGTCTGAGGGTTGAGTCCTGGCTCTGGTCCTTGTGGACCCATATTCTGAACTGGGGTTTGTTTCCCAGTTCTGCTCCCACAGGGGCTAAGCTTCCCATGTGTGGGAGACCCCAGTTTTGACCCCTAGCTCACTAAGTCGTGTGTCTCATATTGGAGGCCTCAGCCCAGTCCCTGCCTTGTGCAACCCCTGCCCACCTGTTTGGAACAAAACCATATTGAAAACTGATGACATACAAATATGGAGACTGCTCTGGGCTCTTCTCTTTCTGTCTCTCTCTCTGTATCAAAAACAATAAAAATCAGTCAATCAATCAATCAATCAATCTTGAAACTCCATGGAATCAAGTTGACACATAATTATCTGCCTCACTAATTAACCCTGACTGAGTCTATATGTTTTAGTAGGTTATAAAGAATGTCACATAGGGAAAATGTATTTCCTTGGTTTCAGATTCAACAAAAAGACCGTAGACCCAAATGTTGCCTTTTCCTGAGAGTAAGTATGTGACCCCACAGTAGCAGTGATGCTTTGTGATCTACCTACTGCAGGCTGAGGTGGAATATTTCCTGACTTGGTATTTGGAGAGCTTTCAAATACTTAACACATTAAGTGCCCAGGCTATTTTGTCTTGCTTACCACTTGGCCCGTTATATCAGATTTCACCAAAATGCTGGTGACCGGAGATCTGTTTAGGTTGCGATAAGGCTGAATGTTTATATATAGAATATATTTACTGTGAGAATATTTATCATTTATCGCAATTTGTACAATGTATTATTTTAGAAATGCTTTATATTCAGTCAGTTGTCTGCGATTCTTGTTCCAGTGCAGAAAAATATTTTTCTTTACCCATGAACGTGAAAATGTCAGTAGAAGAGGAGCGTGAAAGTGATTCTAGTAAAATTATTTTTCCTAAAAATTGGTGTAGAGTCGTTATTTTTTCATCATCAGACAAAGAGGATAAGAATATTGAAGAATGGCACGATCTGAGATGTGATCAACCAAGGATTATACTTTTACCTGTTGTAGCATTTTGTGACACCTGCAAAGGACAACCATTTTTATGTTTACCGTGTTTGAATAAAAGTCATTAATTTTTTTTTCTATTTTTTTTGTATTTGTGATATCATCTTGAAATTATTTAAAATTTATTAATAGAATGTAATTTTTGAATTTTATATTGTCAGTTAACATACAGTACCGCGGCCTGCACAAAAAGTATACTGTCAGTCACCAGTGATTGACACGGTCCAAACGGAAAGTTCAGTGTCAGTCACCGGTGACTGACATGGCGCTTAACGTGTTAACAGTACTCACTCATCTCTCCTCTCAATAACCTGTTTCTGCAAGGATCATAAAAACTTCGAGAAGTATCAAGCTTCCTTCTCAGATTTGCTCATTGAATGTAAGATCTCCTTTTTTTTTAGCCTTTCTAATGAATTTGATCTGTTATGCTCATTCACTGGAAAGCAACTTTTGCAAAAGGCTGAATATGTGTAAAATATCCACAGTCAACTAGGCAGTCAATCAGATATTTTGTATTCATTTAATATGACTTAGTGGTTGAAACTGTAAGTAGTATATTGAAAAAACCCAGATTCAATTCATCACTCAACTGCTTAGCCAGCTATCATATTTTCTATTAAAATTTGAATATGCTGCCAATCTACTTTCTTATTTACTTATATTTCAATATGACCAACTCTTTGTGTACACAAACAGTTAAGTACTTTCAAAGATAACTATATTTTCAAAATTAGTCTCTCAAAAATATTTTCTGTGTTTTATTCTTATAATAAAATGCTATATAACCTTGGGCAAGAAAATTATCCTCATTCTTTATTTTTCTTTAAAAAACAACTTTTTAATTGAAGTGTAGCAAACACAATATAGGCTAGTCATCTGGTGTAGCTTGGTGAATTGGTATGTATACCATGTAATTACATTAATTATTGTTGCATTTTATTCTTAGAAAAATAGACATACATTTAAACTTCTTCCGGATAGTAGAATTTCAATATGTGAAGCACACAAGGAGAGTTTCACTTCAAAGTATAATAGAGTACTTAACTATATTTTAAAGTGAATAACCCAAGGAGGATAAATTATCTTGAAACATAAAAAGAAAAAGAAAAAAATAATAATGTAGTGCGTCAGTGAGTTAGGCCACTTTTAGATCAATTGCAACCATAAACAAACAAATAATGTTCCATAGAAAGTCAAAACTGAGATTTGAAAAATATTCTAAAGGAAATGAAAAGACTTGTCAGAGACATTTGAAATATTTGTAAACAATATATTTAAACTAGGAATTGCAACCAAAATATATAATAAAGTTTGAACTCAATTAAAAAAAAATTAATGCCCATTTTTTTAATCAATAAATTATTAAAACAAAAATCTGCAAAGATAAAATAAAAATGGCAAGTAAGAACAGAAAAATCCATTCAACATCGTTAGACAGGTGTATGCAAATTAAAAAGAAAATGAGACACCACTATACAATTATTAAAATTGCTCAGAAAGTTTTGAAAACAAAATAAAACAAAAGCAAAGTCTCAACACTGGAAGGATATGATAGTAGTGTAAAATGAAGCAACTACATTGTAAAATATTTGTTTGGTATGATCTTATAAAGTTCTATTTTTCTTACAACTTATGCGTTATTATATTTATTTATTCATAATTTATTTAAATGTACTTACATGTAAATCACAATCTTTTCTATTTTTTTCTACTATCTCAGATGTTTTGTCTGATGCAATCTTTCCTTTGACTTCTATACATCCCTAGTCAACATGTTTTATGTTCTTTTTATAATAAAGTTGTTTTCAATTTGCTCAGTTTTACTTCAGTTATAAAATATTTTTTCTGGGATTAGAATTTTAGGTAAAAAATATTTTCTTAGCACAGCAAAGACATTAGAAATTGTTGTTATTACTAAGTTGATTTTCAGTTTGAGTGCATTTTTACAAGTATTGCTGTTTTGTGTGTTTTTTTTCCCAGCTGATTTTATATATTTTTCTTTTGGAATTCTATATTTAAAGAGATCATGTATTCTTGGGGATGTTTTGGGATTCTTGGATCTAAAAATTAGTTTCTCCATACAGTTCTAGAAATTCCTTCGCCATTATATCAAATATTTCATTTTTCTCCATTCTCTCTATTATCTCCTTCAGAAAAACTCAATTACATCTACAGTGTTCCCTCGCCACTTTGCGCTTCATGGTTTGCGGCGTCAGTGCTTCGCGGGTTTCCCCAAAATATTCATCAAAAAATAAAAATGAAAAAATACCACCGTGTCGGCAGCCACATGGCGGAAAGGAGCGTTGTTTCATGTGGATGCGCGAGAGAGAAGGATCCCTGCATGTCAGACACAGAGATGAGCTGACTCAGAGTCCATCCCACGGGCTCTCATAAAGGCGCGGGATGGGTTTCCGGGGCGACATCGACCCATGAGAGGACGAGTGGCTTGATCCCTGTGAGTTGATTGTCTGCGCATCATCGCAGCCTCACCCAGCACCTTCTCTTGTTGTATCTCGCCAGTCTTGTCCATGATGGTGACTGTCTCGCATACTGTATTTTAGTGTTGTGTTGGCGATCACTTGTTTTGTTTAAGCGATAACTCTTTTTATTAATTAAGCCCTTATCATGCCGCCTAAGCGCTGTGCCCCTGAGAAAGCTTCCTCCGGGGCGCCCAAGAGGAAGAAGACGAGGACCATCAGCGAAAAAGTGAAACTTTTAGATATGATCAAAGAGGGCAGAAGTGATGCATCTGTGGCACGCCATGAGGGGGTGAAGGAATCTACAGTGCGGTCCATCAAGAAAGAGGAAGCAAACATCCGCAAAACGGCTTCCATCACCTTCAATAGAGAAGCAAAATGTGTGGTAACTCCGCGTCATAACAGAATTGTGAACATGGAAGCTGCACTGGCATTGTGGATTGCTGATGGCAGGAAAAAGACAGTGAGTATGGACACTAATGTGATCAGGACAAAGGCCAAAGCTCTCTACGACCCAATCTTGCCCGATGACGACCATGAAGAGGCTGAAGAAGGTGCTGACGACCCTCAAGCCAGTACTAGCGCTGCCAGGAGGGATTCGCCTCCTCGAGGACGAGGCTTCTCAGCCAGCAAAGGCTGGTTCGAAACATTTCAAAAAAGATACGGCCTCAGAAACGTGCTTCTGTATGGTGAGGCTTCCTCTGCTGACAACGATGCTGCTTGTCGTTACGTGGGGGAAAAGTTTCCTAATCTCATCAGTGAGGGAGGCTACCTCCCTGAACAAGTTTTTAACGTGGATGAAACAGGCCTTTTTTGGAAGAGGATGCCTTCGTGTACTTTCCTCTTCAAGGACGAAGTGAAGAGGCCCGGCTTCAAGGCTCACAAAGACCGTGTGACTGTCATCATGGCTGGCAATGCTGCAGGTTTTATGCTTAAGCCAGGCCTTATTTATAAAGCCAAAAAACCACGGGCATTAAAAAACAAAAGTACGGCTCTGTTGCCCATGTTCTGGGGGCATAACTCCAAGGCCTGGATAACGAAAGCTCTGACCCTTGAATGGTTCCTCCATTGCTTCACTCCCCAGGTGAAGCTGTATCTGGCTGAAAAGGGCCTCCCCCTTAAGGTCCTTCTCCTGATGGCCTGTGCAGGAGGCCATGCAACGGACCTGCAATATGACGGTGTGCAGATAGAGCTTCTGCCCCCGAACACTACCTCTCTAATTCAGCCAATGGATCAAGGTGTCATTCGTGCCTTTAAGGCACTTTACACTCGCTCCACGATGGAGGGCCTCATCTCGGCAGTTGACGATGCCAATGACGAAGTCACCTTGAAAGCATACTGGCGCAGTCACGACATTGCCTCATGTTTGTCTAATATTCAGCAAGCATTAAAGGACATGAAGAGTGAGACCATAAAATCTAGCTGGAAGGAATTATGGCCGAACGTGGTGCACGACTATCCAGGCTTCACTCCTGAAGAAGTTCATCACTCAGCGGTGGAGAAGGCGGTGAGGCTGGCTCA
>PVKE010012232.1:0-16309 GCA_004027555.1 Craseonycteris thonglongyai
CTACATTTATGCCCCATGCAAAGGAGGTCATCTGACCAAAGTGATTTTTTCCTCTTGAGTCCAAGGGTGACTCAAGACTTGTAATGTTCACATTTTATAACAGGAAATAGAAAGTTAATTGATAGCTATTTAGAGGTTAAAAAAAAAAACCAAAAAAAACAGACAATGGTGAGTTATTTTGTATAAGAAATGAAAGATCATAGAAAATAATTTATTAGGACTGACTTCCATATGGGTTGCTAAGCCAACAGACTACTGGCGCTAATTGTTTACTTAAACTAAGTCATTGCAACTCCATGGCAAAATGTTTTCCATAATTTAAGATTGGCTTCAGGCTTTTACCTCCCAGAACTGATGGACATGAAGGTTCCACAGGATATCCATTCTATTTTCCCCCTTTCTCTAAAAAGATCCTAATGTTATACGAAACCAGGGTTTTTGTTTTATTTTTGTTCTGTTCCTCATAATCCTGCCTTTATCCATGTTTATGGATATGGAAAGAGCTACATTCATAGCCACACTTATCTATAAATTCACTGACTTGTTCATTTGGAATAAGATTAAAGAACCACAGGTTTTCTTTCTTCCTTCCTTCCTTCCTTCCTTCCTTCCTTCCCTCCTTCCTTCCTTCCTTCCTTCCTTCCTTCCTTTCTTTCTTTCTTTCTTTCTTTCTTTTTTACCATGTAAATAAGCAGTAAGTAATGTAGCAATATTAAGTATACATTATTGCCAAAATTAATATGTGCATAGCAAATGAGACAGTCAGACTTGGGTCATCTTGGCATATTAAGAGGAAGAGCTCTCACTTTGTGGTGATCCATTAAAATCAATGAACTGTCCTATGTTTTATAGTTATGAATATCTAACTAATCCGGATGTAACATACATATCTACAGAATCGTGGTGGCCTAAGAAAGCAGTCATCAACTGCCTGCTGATAAGATGAACCTCATTTGCTTGATTAACTATAACAATAAAATACTGAAATGAAAATGCCTGAAACTGTAAAGAGAAGAGAGTGGGAAACATTGCCAGAGAGAACCTTAGAAGAAAATGCTTGATTAGGCATTCTTTAGGGTTCCTATGAGAGATCGCTGAGCTCAGCTCTGGAACATCTAGAACCATATGGAAGACTGATTATTGAATTTGAGCGAAGTGTATGTGAGGGAACTTCACTTGCTTCTATTTTGGAGAAAGAAAAAAAAGAAAGAAAAAGGGAGAAGATGGAAGAGGGGAAAGGAGAGGAGAAGAGAGGAGAGAAAGAAAAGAGAGACACCTTTAAAACGCAGAAAAAGGCCATGCAGTGAGTGAGGGACCCCTGTTGTACCATATTTGGCATCAGGAAAATTATTGGAATATTTAGTGAACTTTTTGGCAAAAAGAAGCCTGTTATGATCAACTACTGTGCATTGTAAACCACCACAAACGTAGTGTCTTAAAAATAACACTTTATCGCTCACGTTTCTGTGAATTGACTGCACTCTCTGGGAAATTCTTGCTTAAGGATTCTCACACAATTATAATCAGATGATGGCTGAGACTACAGTCATCTCAAGTCTTGACTAGCCTGAAACCCCATGGTGGCTCCCTCATGGCTGACAGCTGAAGTTAGCTGTCCTCTTGGAACTCAGCTTGAACTGTCAACTGAATTTTCCTCCATATAACCTCTCCATGCAGTAAAGGTTTCATGTTATATCATATTTTGGAGGGAAGATTCCAAAAAATAACATTCCAAAAAATCCAGGTGAAAACTAAGAAATCTAATTCTCTCTCAGTTGAAGTCTCAGCTCAGTACTTCTACCACACTATATTGGTCAACCAAGTCACTAAGTCCAGCCTAAGTTCAAGGCAAGGGAAAACAGGACTCTGTCCTTTGAAGTGCAGCATCATGGCTGCATAGAGAGGAAAGAAATTGACAGTACTCGTCTTGGAAGACTCACAGAGGGGATGTTTCTGCCTTGAGCATGCTAACACACAGTCTGTAGGTCCCTCATGATGGTTGTGAATTTCACACACACGGACATGTCCACAAATATTAATGGTAAAGGAAAAATTCAAATGAAATTATGTCACCCCTCCACTTAAAACCAACCAATGCTTCCATTTCGCTGAGAGTAAAATTCACATCTTAACATGGCCTGCAAAGACCTGCATTATTTGCTCCATTGCAACTTATCTGACCTTATTTCCATCCCTTCTTTCCCTTGCTCACTAGGCTCCAGCCATGCTGACTTGATTTTCTTCCAACAATCACAGCTCATTTCCACATGAGAACTTGTCAAGTTCTCTGCTCCCAGATCCTCGTAGATCTCATTCCTTCACTTCATTTAAGTTTCTGTGCAAGCATCTCTTCAGAGATAGCACCTCTTAACTACTCTTTTTAATTGATCATGCATTATACTTCACTCACTCACTATCATGTCATTGCTATCTGAAACTACCTTGTTCATCTATCTGTTTAGTTGTAGGTGTCAGTCTTCCCCACAACCAAAAGTCCCACTAGAGCAGGAACCTCACCGGTCTTGCTCACTTCCATGTCCTCAGAAATTGGAACAGTTCCTGGCACCAAGTGACACTTGTTACCTATTTTTTAAATAGATGAATGAAGGTGAAACATGCTTAAGTTTTCTTTTTTAATTGGTTATAATTAAAAATGCCTAAATATTCTTTAAAACTATGAGAGGCTTATGTTTAATTCTTTCAACATACAATTTTACCTATGACTATCCAGTGAGATTTATGTAATTTAGAAGTATAAGTGTCATATTCCCTAACTTACCTCTACAGCTCTAACATGATGGTTATGTAGACCCCTATTGCTACCACATTTGGCAGGGTTCTCTTTAGTAGCCTGCAGCTTGCTTTTTTAATGTGATGTTACCTGAAACAAAAGAATACAAAACAAAACAAAATCTTTTTCTGCCCTTCTCTTTTGTCAGTCCGAGATGGTCTTAAGAAAACTAAGGATGGAGGGATTAAAAAAGAGAAGATAAGAAAGGTAGCGTTCACTATCTTACAAACTCTTTTTTTCCTCTATTCAACTTTGGATCCTATATTCCAATCTCTGTTCATCATTTAATGTCTGTTGCCTTAAAATCTTCATGACAGTCTCATGATACTACTTATACTTCCCTTAGGAACCTACATTCTCTTTCTACTTAATGCCTTTCTGGAATGCTATTTTCTCCTTTATTGTTCCAGTTCAGTACCTTTCATCCCTGAATACTTATTTCATATACCTGTTCATTTGGAAAGACTTACTCCAACCATCATCCCCAGTTCCCATTTGACAACCCTTTCTGAATTAGGTCTCATGTTATTTACTACAATACAGTGAGTACTATGAGTTCTTTGACATCATGGGCATTGTCTTATTAATTTCTAGAATCCTATTGCCAAGTTCAGTGCCTGGCAAATAGTACACACTCAGTACATACTTATTGAATTGAATAAAATTAAATCAGAGCAAAATGAAAAGAAGAAAGCAGTAGGGAATTGGGGTAGTAGGTAGATAATGGCAAAAAGCTAAGAACACACTAGCCTCTTCCTTTTATATTCACTAATTTTATTAGTTCAGGCTCAATTATATGTGCTTTTCTACAAATGTCACCATGGTCTAATATGTTAAGAAAAGAAATTGAAATGGGAGTTATTTAGGTGGCAAGCGTGAAATCAGGCACTATTTGAACTCCTTTTCTGACACACCCATTCCTCCTCTTCTTGTTCATTTGCATTTTTCTCCATCAGTCTGCGGGTGCAGGTGCAGAAAATAGACACCAGGTGCACATTATAGAATTCTACACTATCTTTGACAGAAGAGATTTTCTACCCATGTATTTTTTATAATTGTCAATTTTTTCTTTTTAATATCTATTTAAATACATGTGCATTTATGAAATTATACCTTTTCTTTGTGTGTTTACAGGCATATAGATATTAGATGTGATATCATCTATAATATGGAACTTTATTGGCAAAAAAAATAGTTTTGACTTTAAAGGAAATGGATAGATATTATGTTTTAAGAAGTTGAATATATATACAAAATATTTTCAAAGCATTGATAACATAGTTTGTTTGTTTGTTTGTTTGTTTGTTTTTTAAGCAAATGAAAACAGAAGCAGTCTGGCAGCAAGCTCTATAGTTAAGTCTTAGCTCTTCCACCACATATAGAGAGCAATTCGAAATCACATCTAAGGAGCCTTCAGTTCAGAGTAGCCATTCATCAACTTTTTAATAGCCCTGCTATGGAGCCCTTTTGAAACACCCCTGTAATTGAAGCTTTCCAGGTAGAAAGAGCAAAATAACAGATTTTGCCCTGGCATGATGCTTGCAAGGTTGAGCAGGTCTTTTACAGTGTGAATTGATCAATGATTATGGAACAAGTTTTTCTGTAAAGGCTGGAAGAGTTGGGTCAGAGGGTGGTAGGAGATAATAGATGAATTGAGTTAACGAAAAGACAAAATTAATTAATAGTAGAAATGATGACTTTGTAATGGCTTGGAAAGTCAAGGATTGTGCTTTTTGGTCCAAAATTTCCTATGAAGTGGACATGGTTGATTAAGAAATACATCTCACTTCACCGGATATAGGGATCTCCATTGAAAAGAAGAGGCAAGCATCAAGTTTCTTAAATGCCACAGTGACAGACGTTTTCATGTGTACTCTAGAAGGAAGGATCAGACAGAATCTGGCACTAATCCTTTCACTTCCAGAAAGAGCATAGACACCATCTCCCCCTGCCAAGTGCCCATCACTTCCATCAGTGAATGTCTATAAGAGGCCAAGACAAATGTGCCACATTTCACTGTTTCTCAGCTGTACGGTTTACTCTGTAATCTAATGCCGACTCCCATAAAATTCAAGCTGTAGCAAGTAACCTTACACAATAGGTCATTCATACAGCTTTGTCCCTTTGAGTTTATGGGAAATGGGAGGAAAGTCAGTAGTACGTATCCAGGCTTGGTGTGTAGACCATCAAATCAATCTCCTTGACTAATCGTAGACTCATTTCTTTTTTTTCTTTTAAGATTTATTTTATTGTTTTGAGAGAAGGTAGAGAGGGAGACAGAGAGATGGGGGAGGGTCTAGAGCAGTCTCCACAGTTGTACTTCATCAGTTTTTGACACATCTTCATTTCACACAGGTGGGTAGGGGCCTCACAGGGTAGGAACTGGGCTGGGGGTCTCCCACATTGGAAGCACGCTCCCTCAAGCCAGGGGCCAAACCAGGGGCAAGAACTGAACCGGGGCTCTCCTGCATGGGAAGCATGCCCTAGTTTAACACATGGGTCTGCATGGGTGTTGGCAAGGATTTGATCCTCAGTTACCGAGGCTGCAAAGTGAGCTCTTAACCTACTGAGCCCTCCCAGCTTCCCCTCCCCAGTTTATCTTACCATTTGCCATGTATGATTAATCTTCCATCCTCAGCCCAGCCTGTCCTGTAATTTAGTCTGATCTAGGCCTCTAGCTGATTCGCCATGACCTTTCCAAGTCTTATAATCCCATCTCACTCGCAGACCAACAGGCAATAGCTTCTGAGTCTGTCCATTTATTTATTTATTTATTTATTTATTTATTTATCTGTTTGTTTATGTATTTATTTTCTTTCTTTTTTTTTTTTCTTCTCATACTTTCAAGCACCTACTAGGTACTCAGGTACCATGCTGATTATTAGAGATATAACAATTGAAAGCTCTCAGTTGCTTCCCTGACGGAGATCATGTATGATGTAACAGGTGTGCTATAAGTAGTTCAAGGTGTTAGGAAGGTAAATGTGAATCTTTTCCACCGGGGGTGAGACTAGAAAATAAAAGCAAAGTCAGGACTGAAACCTAAATGCCAAGTCATTCCATTTCTGTAATAATTACTTATTTATGGGGGCAAACAGGGCACCTTTTGATGAGCTACCTATTACTTCCTAACCTAACATGAGGTGGAGCCAATATTTTGAGTGAAATAGATCTATGCAAAGTGGCACGGCGTATGACTGTGTGACTCCCTCCAGAGGAGGTCAGACAATAAGTCCTGACTAAAATGGCACCAGAAGAACACGTTGGGGAGTGGGATCTTCACACTACTTTTAAGCAGCAAGATTGCTGTTGCAGGGAAAGCCACAGGATGAATCACTGAGAGGCATGGGTTCTCGTATGACCTCTGCCTGCACTTAGCTGGTGACCTTCAGCATGTAACTACTTTTCTCTGGACTTCAGGTTTTTCTACTGTGAAGTAAGAGGGTTGGGCTTAATCGTCTATGACTCCCAATTTGCTGCATGATTATATTTTTCTCTGGCCTGATTTAAGGCCGAGGGAATGGCTGTCATCACCTCGTGGCTAAGATTATCTGTGTGGTGTGATTACGCCACTGGGAGCTGATGCTATAACATATTACGGGGCTTTCCCTGAAGCACTGTCTTGTAATTCCTCGTAACTGCATCACGCACATGTCCCACAATGCTCTCTCATGCATCTCCTCTTCCCACTTACACAGCTAGATGTGGCAGGTACGAGAGTTTCCACATTTTTAGAAGCAAAAACTGAGGCTATGACTCCACCCAATATTGTCTGAGAAGCAATTGTCTTTTCCGCTGCTTCTCAAGGGCCAATGTGTATACGGCATTTCTGAAATAGATGTCATCTCACCGTATTTGCTTTCTGTTCTCTTTTTTCTTTAAAATGAATTGCTCAATCTGATGTTAGAATAAGGTTGGTTAGTAGCATGGATACATATATAGGCATCTCACACTATAACAATGTTGTGTGCTTGACTAATTGTGTATGAATAGTTCTTTTAATCAAATTTTCAATATGCTAAAGGGCTCTTCAATGGCAACAGCCTTTATACAGTGACTAATTACAGCTCGTGACACCCACCACCCTGAATGATTTGTTCTGGAAACTTAAAATGTTCGTGATGATGTGTACTGAAGTAGAAGCAAGGCTGAATTCTAATAGGAGCCACCTGGGCTTCCTGATGCACGAACGTCCTTTCCTCAGTAACATCCTGCTGAATTTGGGGGTTCAGAGCCCCAGGACCCTTGCTTTGTTTAATGCCTCCTTCTTGTTCTAGCGCCTATTCAGAGGCCCTATATTTGTTGGCAGCTGCGCTGTTCTTACATCATTTTAAGTAAATTAAAATTATTAGTGTAGTTTTAATAGCCAGTGCTCCCTGAGGCCAAGTAACAAACAGTGCAATTTGAAGAAAATTGGATAAATAAAATAAGGAGGAGACAAATGAAACAATAGTTTGGAAAAGGAATGAGAAAAAAATTAGTCTATTAGCAAGGCCATCTACATTAAAAATTATAATAATAATAGTGTATTGCCTGAAACAGGAGCCAGTATGCAGGAAAAAAAAAACAACCCAAAACTGGTTGAGGCTGACAATGCTTTGATTTCCAGGACAGGGGGCAGACCCCATCTTCACCAGCCCCACCAGCATGCAAAAGGGTGTGACCCGTTCTTTTGTCCACCAGTAACTTACCCCTTGGGAAAGGCAACACATTTTGCTTTATTTTTACCTGACACCCTTGTGCACAGGTTATTTGTATTTATAAGCATACCACTTCCATTTCACTTGTAACTATTGCAATTGTACTAACCTATTTGTACGGCCTCTCAAGTGTCCATGTCATGATCTCTGCTTCCAGAGAAAAGGCAGCAGGAACATGATGGACATATGAGGACCGTCTGGAAAAAAAATCCAACCATAAAGCCTCTATTTTTCACATGACACGGCTGGATACTTTCCAACAGCCCTCTTTCGTGTATTCTTAAGTCGTGAAAAGAAGGAAGAAAAAGAAAAAGCTTGAGGCAACGAATGTATGCAGATTTTAGCAGATTTCAAGTGAGGAGTATGGTGGGGTCCTGGGAGAAGGGATTTTCCCAAATGCCACTGGAATTATTTGTTGGCTTTTAGATCTTGGACAAGATGCTTAGCTTCTGTGAACATCAGGCTCGTCATCTAAAAACTGAGGTTAAGAAAAGAATCTCTTTTAGAAAGATCTTGGGATGATTTAAGGATACACAGTCACTCCTCATTTAACAACCACCTGTTTAACTACCACTGGAATTTAGGACCACCTTCCAGGTGGAGAATTCCATCTCAGTCTGCCTCGGTCCCACCGTTGGTTAATATTTACTACACGGAGTGTTTGCAATCGCGCAAGCTACATATTTCATTTACAGGTGTGGTGACACATGATATCTATGAAAAATATATACATTATGGTGCCACAACACACCATGAGACATGCTTATTGACCATTTCACTTAACAACCTAGTTGTAGGATCTGAACTTAAGTAAGGAGTGCCTGTATGCCCAAAGTATGTAACTCAGGGCCTGAAGTATCATAATCAATGCACAATAAAAATCAGTCATTGTTATGATAGGTTTTGACTCAACAATGGGGGAAATTCTTGGGATTAAAGAAAAACATTGAGCAGGGTAAATCTAGCAATCCTAGAGGTCACACTAACTACTTCCTGTTTTTGCTAAGGTTTTGGTTAATTTAGCACTCTGCTACGCATGAATAGTAACCGCCAACATTTACTGAAAACTTTCTTTGCATTGGCCACTGTTTTATGTGCTTTCTATGGATTTTCTTACATAATTCTCCTAATGACCTCTGACTAGATGCTATTATTGCATAACCATTTCACAGAAAAGAAAACCAAGATGTGGAGCATTTAAATATCTTGCCCAAGATAACAGACTGGCACAGCAAACACCAGCCAAGATTTCAACTCCCCAGTGCAGTCTGGCTGTGGACCTTGGCCTCTGCCAGGGCATCACCTTGACTATAGTGACAGAGTTCAAGTGGCTGATAGAGGTGACATGGCCTGTTCAAGCTGCCTCATATAGCCCTGCATCTGTCCTGAGTATGAAGCTGGAGGTCTGTGTCCAGAGAGAGGAGGTAACCTTTCCTGATCCACTAGCCCAAGGTTTTCAAATTCTGTCTGGGCCACGGCAGTCCCTGGGCCTACCATACCCCACCTTCCCTTCTGTATCCAGCATGCACTCCGCCTCTGGAGCCAAGCTCAACTCCTTCCTCTACAGCTACTGTTCTGTTCTCCAGGGGGGTGTGCCCGGGAAAAGACTAATCATCTGAAAACCTTGGCCATGGGAACGGATGCCCTGGTGTCACTTGATCAAAGAAGACAGAGCTGTTAATGTACCGGAGCATTCTCGCTGCGGAAATGAGTCACGGCACAAGGCCTGGCTGCTGCGGCATCATACAGACACTGTAACAAAACTCAAGGGCCACTCTCAAGTGGAGGCTAGCCTGGCAGAGGGCCAGGAAAAGGTACGGAGGGTGCCAGGCTCCTAATGAAAGAACGGCTTCACAGTCAGGCCTCTTGCTAGAACGGCCTCTCCTGCTTTCTCTTTTTAAAGCTGTTTTTCCTACTGTAAATAATTCCATCAAATGAAGACCATTGTGGCTCTTTTTACACAAGAGGCCCATTCAGTCTTCAGCAGTAATGAAAGGGAAAAGCACACATCATCAAAAATACGAGGGGTGTGGTGTGTTTCATCCTGAGGGAAGCGCGAGGTGAAGGAGGGGAGGTGCTGGGTTGTGTGAGGAAAAGCCCTGTGAGCCCAACTTGCCGAGCTGTTGGAGCATCTTTTGTGAAGTCTTCCCACAGTTAATGCTGGTTACATGGGGAAGGGCAGATGGCATAAAAAGAGAAGACAGATGTAAGGAACTGTACTTGACATTCCTCATATTGTTGGGAACCAGAAAATTCAGTGCTATGATGACTGATAAAAACAACAGTGCAGATCTGGTGACCAAAATTACAGATTTTCTATAGCCTTTAGCACCAAGATATCACTCCAATTCGCCTTCATTTTCTTGGGCAGCGTTAGACTGAGTTTTCAATCATTACCCAACGTATACATTTCAGAAGATGGGTGATCAGCTGATGTTTAAAAGTAATCTTAAAGCAAGTGAGAAAGTTTCAAGTCTTTTCAGAGAGAAATTCTTGATGATTCTTAGTTGTCGTTTTATAATTAGGTATCAACACCAGATGGGCCAATCACCAAATTTTTCTCTTTGATTCTTAAAACACAGCTGATCAATTTTAAGGAGAGGAAAGAATGAGTTCAGGAAACAGCAGTGTGAATTGGTTAAAAGAGAAGACACTGGGGAACCCAGGATGGCTCAGTGGGTTAAGCGCTCACTTTGCAGCCCCGGGGACCGAAAATTGAATCCTGGCCCCGGCCCGTGTGGACCCATATGCTGAACTGGGGGGTGCCCCCAGTTCAGTTCTTGCCAGGGTGAGATACCGGCCCAGTTCCTGCCCTGTGCAGCCCCGCGCCCTCCTGTGGAATGAAACTATGTGGAAAAACCAATGACATACGACTATGGAGACTGTCTGGGCCCTCCCCCTTCTCTCTGTCTCTGTCTCTGTATCTCTCGCTCTTTTTGTCAAAAACAATAAAAAAAAATTGTTAAAAGCATGTAGCGATGCCATTCATTAAAAAAAAAAAAAAAAGAGAGAAGACTGTAAACAGGCTATGTGTATTCAAATTAGCCCTATCGTTCATTAGTGTGTAACACTGGGCAAGTTACGTTACTCAACCTCTCTGTGCCTCTTTTTCTCATATATAACTTGGAAATAATAATAGACAATACATCAGAAGATCATTATGAAGATTAAATGAGTTAGTATAGGTGAAGTACTTAGAAAAGTGCTGGCACATCTTAACTGTTCAATAAATGCTTGCTGTTATTATTAAAGGATTGTTGTCAAACGACCAACATCCACTCATACATTGTCATGTAGGATAACCCATCATCAGATCACTGTTCTTATTAAGGAATCAGTGTCAAATAGAGGACCAGTATCTCTCCCCATACACTGGCACATAAGATAATCCATGAGCAGGTACGACATACAATGGTTCTGACCACACGCTTTCTCTCTTTGGTGTATGACACCTTGAATGTTTAACATTCTGTTGAGAACAAAATGCAAATCGTACCTCTGTCTTCTCTATGGCTTTGAAGCATGTGACTGTAACTTGTCATCCAGGTTGGATACAGAAGTGCCAGTCACAAAATCTTTATTCACTCTTTCTGTCATTTAGCCAGCGTTATTGTGAGGATGTATTGAATCGGGCCTGTCACCCTAAGCCCCATTTTTGGAGGCTTTGGTAACTAACATCTGGTCAATGACCTCAAAAGAAAGCAAATGAGCCCTAAGAAAAGGTCTTTGAATCATACACAATTATTCTCTGAATTTTACCGCCAAATCATCCAGCAAAAAAAAAGGCTGCTCCTTTCTGATATCTTCAAGATTATGAATTATGCTTTAGTGAATGTTTCCCATTGAAAGTAATTCCTTCATATATTTTAGAAATAATTTCCCTCTGTACAAATGTTCACGAGGCTATGATGAACCTCATTAGCAATGAGATTGCACACTACCAAGATGTTAATTATTGAAGCTGTTTTCTGTGAGAAGATCCACATATACCACTGGGTGTTGTGTCCTCGTTGCTCAAGCTCTCTTACTATGTAGGACTAATGTGTTGCACTGCTTATAGATTCTTAGACTATTCTTAGACAATGTGCCAAATGCAGACCCATCTACATTGTTACATATACGAGATGAAAGCTAAAAAAGACTCAACATATGGAAACCGCAAAATCTCTTTAAATGTGCAGAGAAAAAAATTATGAATTTCAAAGAAAGAAGTTTTAAATAATGGTACAATGCTACTTATTCAAATCCATTAATTAGAGAGTGGAGCTCTGGATCAAAGCAAGATTCAGTCCACTCCCTGCAGTAGTGGCTCTCGAGGAGGGGAGACCGGCCCCTGGGTGAGCTTTGGGGATTTTCAGGGGTAATTTTGGTGGCCCCAACATTTGGATGCGTTGTTAGAATTTAGTGGATGAGATCCAGGGTTGTTAATGACCTGCAATGTGTGGATAGTCAGACACAATGGGAAGTTGTTCTATACCCCTCATCACATCCCACTGTATGTTCATATATGTAAAGGCCTGGTAACAGACTTGGAATGTTATTCCTACATCAGTTAAAGTTATTTCCCTCTTCCTCTCTTAATATGCTAATAAATCTAGCCTGTTATTATGTAGGCTAATGCTAGTTTTTAGTCTAGTGTTTGCTTCCACTTCTGTTCTTTCATTTTCCTGTGTAGTTTGATTGGAATGGCTTCTGATCTTTTTACAGCTCTTAATCCAGAGGTAGTCATTTTAAGTGGATAAAAAAAAAACCTAATTCATCATAACAACTTCTAGTATAGTCATGTCCAGGATTTTCCAAATCGAAATATATATTATCTATTGCTTTCTTGCTAGTTCTCCTTTATAAAATAATATAATATTAAATATTTAAATTTCATGTAAAATTATAGTTTATATTTATAAATTTTAATTTATAATAGAAAGAGGAGCATATTCACAACATAGTCATATATTATATTAATACAAATCTTATAAATTGTTATGTATGTTACATATTTGTTGTTTTATCTGTTACATATTTGTGTATATAAATAGATCATATGTAAAAAGCATATAATATAGATACATATGTTATAGAGATATGCTGCACAAGGATATATATTATATGTGGATGGAATGATATTTATGTTATGTGTTTACATACCCATGTAAGCATGCTACATACATGAATACATGTGCACTGCACATACACATGCCTTAAACGCATAACATTGCATGCTATGTGCATGCATGTTATGTACCATGCCCATTATACACACTTTATATGTGTACATGTTTGTATCACAAATGTGTGTGCATGTACATATATGCTATATGGATATATAACAGGTGTTAAATACACATACATGTTATGTGTCTTTATGCATGTGCACATTTATGAGGACAAGTACTTTGTACATTCATGTTATATATGCTTTATATATTACATAATAGAAAAAAATTTATAACATATTTTTTTAGGATAAGTAGATTCTCTGTGAGGATAAAGTAGCTGGTGAGGCCTTCCTGTGGTACATATTATAATCGCTCTCCTCAAATGGGTAGGCTTACCAGATGTACCATTTTAAATGAGACAGAAAATAACAGCACTGTCCCTTTTTAAACTGCACACGTGGTTAGCCTTCTGACACCCTGAATTTAGCCCAGTGAGATTAGGCTGATCGTATGTACCATATGACAGGGGCTGTACCACCATTTCCGTACTGTTTAAAATGGTACGTTTGGTCAGCCTACAAATGAGTAGTCATGGGTTTACAACATTTAGTATTTGAATTCTATTTTAATGTATATTTGAAATGAGATGCAATAAGTCTAGAAATATATATATATATATATATAGAGAGAGAGAGAGACAGCAGTTATGAAAATGAGGTAATATATTGCCTACTGTTATCAGTACTAATAAGACTGAAGCCATGTTGGAAATTAGAACAGTTTGGTCAGTTTGCTCACATCACCGTATGTTCCCTTTCGTAGGCCAGTGTCAGAGACAAAAGGCCCAGAAATATCTATGAATCTCATTTGCATATTTTGTATTTGCACATAATTCAATTTCCTTTAACCAGCGAAGGCGACCATTAGAAGTTAACCACAGGCACAAAGAAAGAGCAAGAGTTAAAGAAATTAAAGATATAATATAAATTTGTTGAAATATACTACAGGTGGAACAGGCCTAGCGGTCCTCTTGGATGTACCAGCTCATACAAAGTCTGGTCCCCAATCCCCTCAGAAATTCTGTCAGTTAACAGACACCATGTGGATCTTCCACCTCCTTATCTTGGCATATAAGTTGCAGCATTATCATATGCCAGGAACTAACTCTTGTTTATAAGGTGACTCAGATATTAGAACTTTCAGTGGGTCAATAATTCTCTTTTATGCAGTTAGCCCTGAGATCAGCAATAAGTCGTCTTCTTAGGCTTCATCTGTTAATGATTAAAACAAGCTTGTTCCACCTGCGGCCTGTGGGCCGCATACAGCCCAGTACGGCTTTGAATTTGGCCTTACACGAATTCATAAACTTTGTTAAAACATTATGAGATTTTTGGCCATTTTTTAAAGCTCATTAGCTATCATTAGTGTTAATATATGTTATGTATGGCCCAAGACAATTCTTTCAATGTGGCCCAAGGAAGCCAAAAGTTTGGACATCCCTGAGTTAAAACATTGCGTTTCTTCAGATTACCGGTACCAAGGTTGTGGAAGTCTGACTGAGTCTATTAACAGTGGCAGCCTAGCCAGAACTCTAAGTTATATTTAGGCCAAGATCTAGTCTTCTATATTGGCCTCTAGCCTTCACTAAGTAGAGATTTTTGCCTCCCAAAGATTTTCTGAGGGCCTATAAGATGTATTTTGTCCTCCATTTGCTTTGGTTGCCAAGGGTAACCTTGCCTGGAGGTGATCATAACTAGGACCCTGAGGAGAAAGATATTATTAAAAAGTGATGGAGCCAGATTAATCATTACTCTGGAATGGTCAAACTTTTAGATGTCAGATTCTTAGATCACCCACATGTAGGCTGCAAGACAATCAAATAGGTAATAAGGAGCCCAACAGGGAAAGGAACATAGCAAAATGTATCTCTATTTTACGGAGACACTGAGATCCTATCCTTATGAGCACACTGTGATCACTTTAAAGTCCTAGAAGTGACCTGTGTAGTCCCAGTGGATGCACTACTCTGCATTCATTCAAGTGCATTTTAAGGACAGCTTTGACCCGTTGAAAGTGGCTGCTTACAATGCTGCACTGAGGAGCTAAGAAGGACTAGAAGGCTGAACCTAGACTCAAGTTGGGCAGAGCATGCGCATGTGTGCTTGTGCATGTGCGTGTGTGTGTGTGTTGAGAGTATGCATAGTGTGTGATTCAGTAGGTAGATTCACATCCATGGGTTGGAAAAAGTCTGAGTCACAAAATTTCAGTTTCTCTCTACTCAGAGCATGCTTTACAATTAGACTCTAGTGAACAAGCCCCAGGAATATCATCAGACCTTCCCTTTACCTCCCTTCTCTCAGAGAGGAGATATAAGTAAAGAAAAAAGAATTAGAATGCATACGCTGGCTGGATTCTGTCTCAGCTACATAGAGCTTTCCTGGTTAAAATGGAAATGTGTGCCTGTTAAAGCCCTACTGCTGCCAGTGGTGGGTGTGGCCGGGAGAGACACAGGCAGGGACAGGGAGCTGAGGCCACATGTGGAGACAGCGTGAGCTCAGGGGGAAGAATCAGGGTGGGTTTCAAGCCCTCCATGTGTTCTAGGTTGTGCAGAAATGATTTGTTAAAGTGTTTCTGCTTAAGAGAGAACAGGAACACAGTCTGTGCCTTGTTTAACTTTGTACCCAAATACTTCCCGTAGGATCAGACACTCAGTAAACGCTCAATAAATAGCCCTGACTGGATGAACACATAAGCAGATGATTGAATGTCAGTGAGCTTCCATTTCTTCTTCTGTAAAAAGGGGAAAAGAATGACTGTCTCTGGTTTCATGTGAGCATTTTGTAAGATAGTATACACAACATACCCAACTCACAGAAGGTACTCACTAAATATTAATGCCCACCTATTGCCCCTTTCAACTCAGAGCTTAGTAGCAAGTACAAAAATGATTGCACTTGGCCAGAGTGATTTCCTACCTATTGATGTCAGTGGGCTTAGGCAGGTTGCAGCCCATTATTTATCAACCTCCACTACTGTCTGTTATGACTTTATGTTTGTTTGTTTTTTTAAGATTTATTTTCTTGTTTGACAGAGACAGAGAGACACAGAGAGAAGGGGGAGGGCCCAGAGCCGTCTCCACAGATGTATGTCATTAGTTTAAACATAGTTTCATTCTACACAGGTGAATGTGAGGCTGCACAGGGCAAGAACTGAACTGGGGGCCTCCCACACGGGAAGTATGACGCAATTCATCATACTGGTCTGCACAGGCTGGGACTGGAACTTGAGCCTCAGACTCCATGGCTGCAAGGCAAGCACTCAACCCCCTGAGCCATCCCAGCATCCCCAACTTTATGTTTTTGTTGTTGTTTGTTTGTTTGTTTGTTTGTTTGTTTGTTTGTCAGAGTCAGAGAGAGAGACAGAGAGAAGGAGGGAGGGCTCAGAGCAGTCTCCATAGATGTATGTAATCGGCTTTCAACATGGTCTCATTCCACACAGGTGGGTTACACAGGGTGGGAACTGAGCTGGAGGCCTCCCGCATGGGAGGCGCGCTCCCTTGAGCCAGGGGCCGACCAGGGGGTGAGAACCAAACTGAGGGCCTCCCGCATGAAAAGCACACCCCGGGTCAGCATATGGGTCCACACGGGCCGGGGCCAGGATTC
>PVKE010012232.1:16409-38802 GCA_004027555.1 Craseonycteris thonglongyai
ATATATATATATATATATATATATATATATATATATATATATATATATATATATATATATAAAAGTGATGTGGAATGGCAAATGGAAGCTATCTAACGCACATGGTAGACAAGGTATTTTAAAGCATCTCTCATGTGCGTTAGATAGCTTCCATTTGCCATTCCACATCGCTTCTTACTCCTATATATCCTATTCTGCACAAGGACTCTGCATGGGTTTCCTTGCTGGCCTTTGCAGGTAGGATTCAACCAACAGAGGTGTGTGGGTGAGTGTTGGGGTGAAAGTGGAGGATAGATTGGAATGGCACTGGAAATTGATTGAACAAGGAGGAGAGGAGGGTGATATTTGGGTATTTGTTCCCCAAATTCCCTCCCTGCTGAGTCATCCCAGGTTGACTACCTGCATATACCAAAAACCACAGTATCTCTTGGCAACTCTCCCTATCCAGGTTCTGGTAACTGCTCACTGCTTTGCCCATTCAGCTGAGGATTTTTAAATAGAAAAGCAATAGTCCAGACATTATCACAGGCTGGTTAATGATGGACTCAGAGCCTAAGAAGAATTTCAAGAGATCACCTAGTCACTTCCGTTTACAAAGGTGGAAGCAATGGATAATTGTCTATATGTAAGAACGTAAATAACCATGAGATTAGAACATACTCATAGAACCCTGGAATTTTTCTCTTGATGTTATTATGGCTGAAAATTGCTGCTTAACATGCATAACCCCCCTGCCCTCATCGGCAGTGAGGTGATACATCATCCCAGTAGTAGCTCTACCACTCCTCTCACCTTTATAAATAGTCCATATTTAATCATCCTCCATTATCAGGTTTAATGTATCAACCCTAGTGATAAAGTATTCGTGTTTCTGATATTCTAACTCCTTCTGAAATATTGGCGCTATAATATAATGAGGATGGTAGGCAGAGCAATGGCTCCCAAAGGAGTTGATACCCTAATCCCCAGAACCTGTGAATGTGATCGTCTTATGTGGCAAAGGAGGCTTTGCAGATATGATTAAATGTGCAGACGTTGAGATGAGAAGATGCTGGGGATTATCTGGATATAATCAATTGAGACCTTCCAGAGCAGAGAACCTTTGTGGCTGTGTTCAGAGGGAGATGTGACTATGAAAGAGAGGTCGTGGATATGCAACATTGCAGGCGTCTAAAATGGAGGAAGGAGCCATGAACCAAGGACTGTGAGTGGCCTCCTGATGCTGAAAAATGCAAGGGGATTGATTCTCTCCTCGAGCTTCCAGAGAGAAATGCAGCCCTGCTGACAGCTTGGTGTAAGCCCAGTGACAACCACATGGAAATTCTGACCCACACAACTGTTAAGATAATAAATCTGTGTTGTTTAGCTGCTAAGTGTGAGACAAGTCCCATGATCGCAATAAGACACAATTAAAATGATAAAAATCCTCTTTGGGATTCAGTTCAAGGATTGTCTACTCACTTAGGTAATAAAGATCCAACCACATGGCTACCTGAAAAATATTAAGTACCACCAATGGAGACTAGAAGAAGACCAACAGGTGACAATATTTGAGAGACACTGGAAATTCCTCCGTCAAAAAAAACTTCCTCCACTCTGTATGAAACACCGCTATCATACGGTTTCTTGTCATAAGGTAATACTTCCTATTAAAAGGCAAATACCACTGATAAAAATAATGCATTCATACTTACCAGTTGCCAGCACCATAGATAGGCAGATGACTATATAAACATAAAGTATTGCTAGTGAATTCTTTGCAAATGTAGTAAAGATCTTTTTGAGAGATGTCAATGCATCGGAATAGGCTCCTGGAGAAATGGGATTTAGAACATGCATGTCCTCATGAAATAATGAGTCAGGTCATCTTAGAGAACGTGGAACACGGGGCAGAGAGAGATGAAGAGTGGTGGTGGGAGTGCTTCCAAAGTTAAGAAAACAAAAACTCTCTAAGCTGAGAGGAAGTGAGGGAGTCATTATAGAAAGTAGAACATAGGGGACGCCCAGAGCTCAGCTGTTGAGCTCTTGCCTTGCAATCCCGAGGTCTGGGGTTTGATTCCTGACCCTGGTCCATGCAAACCCATATGCTGACCAGCGGCACAACCAGTAATTGCTGGGATGACTCAGCAGTGAAGGTTTTCTCCTTCCATGAGGGAAGAACCCAGTTCGATTCCTGCCCTGCATGGCCCCACATCCACCTATGTGGAGTAAAACCACCTCAAAACTAATGATGTACAACTATGGAGACGGTTCTGGGCCCTCCCTACTTTTCTGTCTTTATCTCTTTTTCTCTCAAAATAACAAAAATAAAATAAAACAAAATAAAAATAATAGAACACAAAACAAGAGTATCAGGGTTAGAAGTAAAATGCACTTGATCGAAATTTTTTTCTGGGCCTGGAATTGGCAAAGGTGATCTCTTTTTACAGCATACACATCCCCCATTGTTGTACCCACAGGTATCTGTGCTTTGCTGTTCAATAGGCTTGCTCTGACAAATTCATTGAACAAAAATAATTTATTATGTTCTATTCAACATGTTAAAAATAAAGTTTAAGACACATACCCCACCCTACAGATCATCTCACTCGGGCAGAGCTATGAACATATGTATCTGTGGGAAGGATATAGAAAAAAAAGTGAGGGAGTGGGGGTGGGAGTTGAAGTGGTAGAAGATTCAACCCGCTTCATACCCATGTAGAAGGGAAAATCTACACAGAGAGCTCTTCTTCCAGACCACCTCTGCTTGCTGTTCTGTGGCAGTCGGAAGACATCTGTAGAATTTGTCATGTTGAGAGCAGCAACATGGATCTGCTGAAACAGCAAATCAGCGACTAAATTTGAAGGTCAATCTTAGTATTCTTTATGGGTTTCAAACATTGTTCCCTGTTAAGTACTCTCCACTGTACCAGGCTTTTATTTCTAAGTTTCCAGAATGCTGATTTTCTCACAGCAGTTGGTATGGTTTTAATGGATGGATCAATAGATGGAAAGACTATAATGATGAATCCTAATGAATAGTAGTAACTGGTTTAGATAAGTACAGACAGTGTCTCTTAAAGCTCACTTCATGTTTTAAATCCTCTGTATGAACAAATAAAATTTACTAACCTCTTGCTTCGATTTTATAGAAAAACAGTAATTCAGTGGGCTTGGACAGACGTTGCCATAGGCTGGTAAGTTAATGATGGACTCAGAAGCCTAAGGAGAATTTCAAGATATCATCTAGTCCTTTCTTTTTACAAAACTGAAGCTAATGGACAATCCTACATATGTAACAATGTAAATAATCATTAGATTATAACATAGAATACTGGCATTTTTTCTCTTGATGTTTTAACATGCCTTGAGTTTGCTACAGTATCTGTGTACTTTTAAAAGCCAACAAAATTGAGGAGCAAATCTCATCTAGTAAAATAGGACAGAAGGGGAAGAAGGAGGAGGGGGAGGAAGAGGATGAGAGGAGCTAAGAAACAAAACAAAAAAAAAGAAAGAAAACCTAAAGGTATAGAGTAGGCAAAGTTATAACAGGCTCTCAAATACTTAATTTCTTTCTATAATTTTCAGAGCTTGAAACCTCCTAGACATCATACATGGAAATGAATATCTCCTCATTGTGTTATTGGGAGCACTCATTTCTTTTCATTAAACTTCAGACTTTATTAATTATTCCGGTGCAATGTTATTATAAACTGTTGTTGATTATCTTACTCTTCTGGGCATGTGACTGATGCCAGAATGTCAGTTTTATATTAAAAGGATTTTGTTTGTGAAAACTAAATACAGAAATAAAGTATGTGTTTAATTACAGCTTTAATCTTCCCTGAGTTCATTTTATGGAAAGGGGAAGACAGAGCACTAGATGCCTATGGGGTTGATAATATTTTCCCAAAATGATTCGTATTCCTATAATAAGTATTAGTAAACATCCGTTTGTGTTAGTAATTAACTTTAATGGCTTCATATTATTTTACCTCTCTTGATTATATGTTCCAGTCCAGATACTTATAAACTAATGGTACCATCTATATATTTTGATGAATTTAAAAAAAGGCAAATACAACTGCCCACTTAGAAGACTGCTTCAAGAATATAATCAGCCCCCTCACCCCCCCAAAAAAAATGATGGGGGATGAAGGAGATGAGGGAGTAGGAGAAAAGAGTATATTTGAGAAGCTGAGAACAGAAGGAGAGATTTTAAGAAATGAGAAAAAAGAGATAAGACAAACAGGAAAGTAGCCATCGGATTTAAGGAGCTGGAAATGGAGAAGAGGAAAGCCACATGGTGTTGGAGGTCCCCCAGAGTGCAGTCTGCCAGGGACGGGCAGCAGAAGTGGGACGGTTGGGCCAAGTTAAAGCTCAAAGCTGGTTCTTCACATGACTCAGGGCAGAGAAGAGAAAATGGCAGAACAGTAAGCCTACCGTTAAAGGGCGTTTAACCGGCGCCAGAGACAGCTTTGTTTTCACTTAGAGGGCCCGTTTCTAATGCTGGTTTTTCGATGTTTCCTCTTTGGCCTTAACAGCTCAGTCTTGTTACCTGGTGTCCTTTTCTGTTTCTCTAGGTGCCGTCCTTCACCGGGGCTACATGCCACCAAGGTAAGGAGAGGTATGGCTCTTGAACCACAGAAAGTGGATGAGGGCTTCTAGGTGGGGAAGGGAAAAGAAAGAGGGAAGAACACACACACACACACACACACACACACACACACACACACACACACACACACACAGCACGGATGGGCCCTTGTGACTTTGAAGGGCAGTTGTGGCTGGTTTCAAAAAACAAGTTTCTTTATCTTTTGTGAGAATAATAAGCAGGTATTAAAAAACTGAAAAGGCATCTCTTCCCTAATAAGTCAAATGTGGAAGCAGTATAAAAAATTCTGTTTTACTCGTTTGGTGTTTCACCCATGGCCTCGGAATGCTTGCTGACTTAGCCCCACTTAGGTTTCAGATTCCAGGGAGTGCCCTTGAGTTCTAATGATAACTGTAATGATATTTTGTGGGTTCCCCACTGCTTAAACAAAGACAGAATGTATAATGTGCCTCAGAGCATCAAAAATGGATGTTAGAAAGCATTAATATGACTATTTTTATCACTATTTAGTGAACAGTGCTGGAAGATATTAATATTACCATGATCATTATTACCGTGAGATAACGAAGTAGCGAAACTCCATGTGGCAAAGAGATGGTTGAGGGGGAGGAACGGATGAGCCTATTTTTCTCTAAATTCTTTAAATCAGAGTTAACTAGAAAAATAATCTCAGTGGCTATCAGAGTCAGGAGTCAGGGTAATTAAGTGGGTAAAGGAGGCCCGTGTCATTTGAATTTACACATTTTTCTTCATCCCTTTGTTTGCTCTGCTCTTCCCTTCACTGGGTCTTCACCACCACGTTGTTTATTCATGGAGGGCAGGCCACAGTTTTCAATACTGGGGGGAAAATCTGAAACCCTTCATCCGACCGGCCGATGTGTAGACTGGAGTGAACACAAGGGGATCAAAGTGATATGAAGACAACAGGGGTTTCATTAAAACGTTCCATTCTCTGCCTGAGGACAGAGCAGTGAGAAAAGGGTGGAAAAAGGAAAAAAAAAAACAAAAAACCATCTAGCCCAAACAACTTTAACTTAAAAAAAAATGCAACGAACCACCTGTGGTCTCCTTGGAAACAGGCAAGCACACCCTCCAGCCACCTTTTAATGAAACCCCAGAGCCCCTTTATTAATTTATTAAAGAATCTATTTTCTGAAGACTCATAAACCCCATATAACTCATATTCCAACACATCTCTGCTATGCTAATGGAACACACGTTTATGAATAATTAATTATTTAATTAGTAATAATTAGAGGTTGTTGTATAGGTCAAACCATTGGACTGACAGCACGCTATTGTCAAAATGTCACTTGAATTAATGGAACAGCATTTAAACAGTGAGTGATTCGTTTAGGGTGATGACTTACCTACCCACTCCCTCCTCCTCCCCTAAATATCTTGCCCAGCATATGACATTTTTAAGATGTGTATAACATGTAAAATGGAGCATTTAATACTGAGCATCCTACACAAAGTGTGTAGCTTTCAATATTTTGTTAGACACACAGGACAGGGTGAGTTAAATAACTGAATTTATGACATTCAGATACTACAGCCACAGTACATGAATTTACACCATGTGCCTATACTTTTTTCTAAGATTTATTTTATTGTTAGAGAAAATAAGTGTGTGTGTGTGTTTGTGTGTGTGTGTGTATGTGTGTGGAGAGAGAGAGAGAGAGAAAGAGAGAGAGAGAGAGAGAAAGGCCCAGGGCAGCCTCCATAGTTGTACATAGTTAGTTGTGACATGGTTTCATTCTATATAGGTGGATGTGAGGCCACGCTGGGCAGAACTGAACTGGCAGAGGTCTCCCCCATGGGAGGCGAGAAACTTCATCATTGTGCTGTCCAGGCAGTTACCAGTTGAGCCACAGTTCAGCATATGGGTTTGCACAGGCCAGGACTTGGATTCAATCCCCAGACCTCCTGGTTGCATGGCAAGTGCTCAAACTGCTGAGCCATCCTGGCATTCCCTTTGCCTATAATTTTTAAGACTCCTTTTATGTCACTGGACGTACACACTCAGAAATAATAACTATACCCAAAGTGAATAATTGTTTAAGGGCACTTAAATACATTTGTTGAGTAGCTCCTATAAAAAGAATCCTTAAAGATGATTATTCTAAAACAGTCTAATAGTAGTTATTATGTCACCTCTCTGTACTGTGCCAGGTCTTTGCACCCTTTTACATTCAACCATACCCCATATGCCAACCCTGCAGAGACACTTGATCCTCATTCTACAGATCAGGGAACTGAGCATGGAACTTCTTGAGCTGGGAAGCGATGCTTTGTGCTTGTTGTCAGTGTCATTCCAGCCACATCAATTAAGCATTTTCTTCACTTATCACAAGGACTCTGTGATAGTAGCCAACTTGTGAGGATTCAATGAGACGATCTATAGTCAAGCTTGTCCAATGCACTGCCCATGGGCTGCATGTAGCCCAGGGCAGTTTTGAATACAGCCTAACACAAATTCATAAACTTTCTTAAAACATTATGATATATATATATTTTTAGCTCATTATCTATTGTTAGTGTTAGTGTATTTTATGTGTGGTCCAAGACAATTCTTCTTCCACTGTGGCTCAGGGAAGCTAAAAGATTGGACACCCCTGATCTACACAAAGGGCTGAGCTAAACACTTGACTCATAATGAGCTCACAATAAATGAGATCCATTGTTTTTTCACATTTCAAAGTATCATTTCTCCATACAGAGAAGAATAGTATAAGTTGAACAATGTGGACATTTATATTCTCATCATTCTAATCAGGAAAGTAATTCTGGTAAAATATCATTGATCCTCTAAGCCAAGGGTCACAATCTTTTTCTATAGAGGGCCAGTGAGTAAATATTTTCAGTTCTTTTGACTCACACAGTTTCTAATGCAAAAGCAGCCACAGACCATAAGAAAAAGAATGAGCATGGCTGTGTGCCACTAATACTTTATGTACAAAAGTAGGCAACAGACTGGATTCGGCCTGGGGGCCATAGTTTGCCAAATCTTGGTCTAAGCCATGTTGGCAGCAGGTGGCACATAGTAAATGCTCAATAAATACGAGTTGGAATAATAAAATAATGACTGAATGAACACACCCAGGACAGGACCCCCGATCTTAATCTTAATGCTATACTTGGCCCAGATATAATAGCATCCCATTAATTAAACGCACAGTACCTATAACAAAATGAAATTTAATTTTTGGCTTTTAAAGGGTGTCCCAAAATTCACACAAGAAGTAATTTTGATAGAAAACACAGGTTTATAATTAAAAATTGTAAATTTTCATTGCTCAACAATGAAAATGCATTGTTCTTTTGTGTAGCACTCCATTTTTAATAACCCTGAACTGTCAGCTGTCACGCTGTCTTTTTTTTCCATTGGCAACACTTTACCACACAAATGACACAAAATTCAAATCTTGTGTGGATTTTGGGACACCCTTTACATGTAAAAACAAATTTACTTATTTGTATGCTCTTTTATAATATAATAGAAACTTTTTTAAAATTCTAAATGTTTGTAGTTGTTTAAATATATATATGTATAACATATTGTATATGTACTGGCTTCAGCTTAGAGCTGATGGGTGATAATAAATAGAAGAATCTGCCTTCTTTCTTTAAAGAAAAATAAATTATTTTGTTTGCCTACCTCCTTATCTTCCTTCTAGTTTTAGAAAAATATTCAGAGTGAAATAAAAGGGTCTCCCCTGGATTCAGGTGCTGCCTCATTCTTTTCCTTGAGCCGGAGCCCCAAATTTTTCTTCTTTGCTTTCCATCCTACTGTCCTCCATGACTTCATCTTTCCTCATGGTTCCTTCACAGCCTCCAGGATGGATAGATAGAGAGTGAGCAACTCCTTGTGCAGGGAAAGTTGCTGAAACTGTGACCAAAGTTCTTATTCTCCATCAAACCAATCAAAATGGACCCTGTGGGAGACTTAAATAGTAACAGAACACATAGGCAATAACCTACAATCTTTCATGAAATTCTATAAACACAAAGATGCTTATAAATGGGAGAACATTTCTGATAAAAGGGGCCAAAATGAAGTGGACAATAGCATCAAGAGGCCAGAATGTCCTACCAGAAGATATTATTAGTCATTTCCAAGTGTTTGTTGGAAATTTGAGCTAAGAAATTATAACTGAGATATACAAATCGCCCTTTCCCTCTACTGATGAAATATCAGATGCCTGGGTCATTAGAGATAAGGCAACTGAAAATATCCAACAGCTATCATTTTGTATCTTTTGTAACTAACCAACGGGATGCAGAAAATACAACTGTACAAATGTGAGATCAGCAAGGAAGCAATTGTCCGATCAGAGCTAACAAGGTCATGGAAAACCCTGTGTACCTAAAGTACATAAAAATATAGCCAGGGGAAGCCGGGATGGCTCAGTGGGTTAAGCGCTCACTTTGCAGCCCCGGGGACCGAGGAATGAATCCTGGCCCCGGCCCGTGCGGAACCATGTGCTGAACTCGGAGCTCCCCCAGTTCAGTTCTCTCTCTGTATCTCTCTCTCTCTCTCTCTCTCTCTCTCTCTCTCTCTCTCTCTCTCTCCCTCTGTCAAAAATAAATAAATTTAAAAAAGTATATTTAAAAATATAACCAAAAGCAGTTGAAAGCTGAAAGTCACAAATTTAACCTCTTACAAAAAGACATTTACTATTTAACAGTTTCTGTGGTTCAGGAGTCCAGGCACAGCGTAGTTGTGTCCTCTACTGAGGCTTATAAGGCTGTAGGTAGGGGTCAGCTAGTGTGGGGTTCTCATCAGAGGGTCAATTGGAGAAAGACTGACTTCCAAACTCTTTCAGATTCTTGACAGAATTCATTTCCTTGCACCTGTGGGATGTGTGGCAGTTTGCTTCTTCAAAGCCAGCAATGGGGGAGAGAAAGAGACTCTCTAGCAAGTCACTGGCAAGCCTGAGTCTCTAACATAACGTGATCACGGAAGTAACATCCCATCACCATTGGCATAGTCCAATGGTGGGAAGTAGGTCACAGGTCCTGCCCACACTCAGAAGAGGGGTTTATACAAGTGTGTGAATATCAAGAGTCAGGGATGCTGGAGGACACCTTCATGTCTCTCACCACAACTGTGTCTTTTTTGCATAGATATATATACTTTGAAGGTGAAAGCCTTGGAAATACTGGCTTTGTGACCCCAGAAAAGTCTTTTAGCCTCTCTGGTATTCACTTTCCTCTTATAAAAATTATAGACAGTAACACTGAGCTAATAAGGGTGTTGTATCTATTGCATAATAAATGTATGTGTGCTTTATAAACACCAATTTCAGTGAACATTAAATGGCCAACCAGGCCTCCTCTTTCCCCTGCATTTTTCTTTGCGCTAAGTGGATTCCACTTAAATGTGCTTTCGTTATATATGAAACTCTATAATAACTAGCTTCTACATTTGATGTCTGAGAAGAGTTAAAGCTTTAAAATCTACAAGACATACTAAAATGAAAACAAGTAATTGTAAAGAACAGGGCTTTGTCTGCCAGAGTAATTCTGAATAAGTGGGATCAGCCCCACCTCTCTCTTCCTGTGTGGTCAGTTTTGGAACTTGTCGTGTGGAACGGCTGATCACTAGTTGCCAAAAATTCATGTTTCCCTTGCATTGGTAGAGTTGTTGCTAGGTAGCAGCTGCCCAGGCTGTGATTTTATTTCACAGCCTTCCCTTGCATCTAGGCAGAACCATGTGGCTGAGTTCTGACCAATTTGGAGAAAATGACAGGTACATCATTTCTAGGCCAGGACCAAGGAAACCTCCCAGGGGATCCTCTACTCTCTTCACTTTTTGACCGTAAACTGATTCTGACACATCTAGGGAATTTGGAAGCACAGTTTGAAAACAGCCATCTCTGATCTTCAAGCCCTGACTGTGGAGAACACAGCTTCCCACTGCCAATGACTAGACTTCAAGTAGAACAAGAAATGAATCGGCATTGTAAGCCATAGGGCTTCTGAGTTTATCTGTCGCAATAGCCAGTGTGGCCCTCATGACTCTATCTGGAAAAGGGATCTGTGGAATTTTTAGAAATACATGTACTTCTCCCTCTAACACCGTGCTTCTTAAACTGTAATATTCATGAAAATGACTCTTTAAAATCTTGGTTTTCATTTAAGTTGTAAGGAGGGCCTGGCTTTCTGCATGTTTAACAGGCCCAGACATGATGTCAAGATTGTAACACCCTTCGAGTAATAAAGGTCCAAAATGATGTCTCTCACCCTTCAGTGAGTATCAGCATCCTCTGGAGGGTTTGTTAACATGTGGACCGCTGAGCCCAGACCCAGAGTTCTGGGGTCAGGCCCAAGAATTTGTATTCTCAAGCTCCCAGACAACACTGATACTGTTGGTCCAAGGACCACACTTTGGGAACCATTAGTCTAAGCAATCCTGATATAGACCCTTTCTTAGCTTCTCTAGCAATTCAAATGTCTTTACGTCAATGTCTCATTTATCACCAGTGTGTCAGAGAAGAAAAGAATACGTGTGGCCCGCAGGCTGCATGCAGCCCAGGACAGCTTTGAATGGGGCCCAACACAAATTCATAAACTTTCTTAAAATATTATGAAAATTATGCGTGGATCTTTTTTGTTTGTTTGTTTGTTTTTATAGATCATCAGCAGATCAGCAGCTATCAGTGTTAGTGTATTTTATGTGTGGCCCAAGACAGTTCTTCAAATGTGGCCCAAGGGAGTCAAAAGGTTTGGACACCCCTGCCTTAAAGCAGTTGTAATCACCTGGAATATTTCTTTTTATTGTTTTTGTTTGTTTGTTTTGATATTTTTCGAATACTGATTTCCAAGTCCCAGTTCAGACTAACTAAATCTGAATCTTGGGGTTGGGGCAACTATTGGGCTTTAAGAGTTTTTTTAAGTGCGTCATGTGATTCTATTAAGCAACTAGGTTTTAGAAGCGTTGCCTTAAAAATGCCAAGTGTCAGTACCTGAAAGGCAAGACGCTTGTTGATCTTAAACTGTTTAACGATTGATATGAAGACCAGCTTTGTCTAATTATCTCTCTAACCAGTAGAAGAGCTCATCTTCTCTAGCATATGGCTTGTGTCAACACTATTCAATTAGGCACCTTTCCCACAGCCTTTGACAGGAGGTTAAGGGAGGCTGAATGAATGCGAACGAAACTCAAGAGGTCCGCCGTTTTCCTGGGGAGATGGAAGTTATCATTTCAAATCAAAAATAAGTCCCCAATTCTATCAGGAATTACTCACCATTATGCATATGAGTGTCTAGAGTTAGCCCTTGTAATGCTTTACTATTACCAATAAAACCAGGTCAAGAAAGAACTTGCAGTGCTGACAGCAAGTGGGATGTTTTCACAAAGAAAACTAACCACTCAGGATTAGTGAAGTGCATTAACATTGTTTCTTCATTATCAATTGTAGAAAACACTCATTTCTTGGCATAGACTAGCTACCGAAATGTATTAACAGAGTAACATCATCTTCTGAGAAGTCCAAACTTTTTTCCTCACCAAAAGATGAATGGACAATGCATTTGCTTTATCCCATCACACTCTCGGAGTCACTAGCTGGGTACCCGTCTGAATAAATGAATGTAGTAATCCAACATTCATCTCAACCCCTGAACCCTGACATTAATGAGACCTCATCTTCCCAGGAATATCCCATGTAGCTAATAACAAGTCATATAGTGGCCCTTCCCAATATGCTTCTATGAAATAAAAAGGAGGTGAGACAGGACAGCACTGTGGCCCAGAGCAGAGACATGGAGTTCATTCCAGCCTGGATTTCAGTTCCAGTTAAGTGGCTTATCATCTCTGAGAGTTGTAGGCAGGTTCCTTGACCAAACATTCTACCTCTCCTCATGTCCATATTCCCAGTGCCTAGACATCAGGTTATAAATTATTTGAACAAAAATTAGAAGAGATGATTCGTGCTCTTAAAATACCTGGATATATCTAGATAAAGGACTTTTACCGGAATAAAGGTATTGACAAATACTTCCCACATAATATGACAAATATATAATAATACACAGTATAATATAATATATAATTAATATAATATAATTAATATAATTACTATAATATAATTAATATACCACAATAATGGTGTGAACAACATTTTGAGAGAACATGAATAAGAGAGATCTGGGAACACAGAAGAGAAAAGTTGTTTCATCATAGAGCAGGAACATGCAGCAGTTGTCAAATTATGACCCTCAAACCAGCAGCATCAGTTGTACCTGGGAACTTCTTAAAATGCAAATTCTTAGACCTCATCCCAGATTTACCAAAACAGGAACTCTGGGGTGTGGCCTAGCAATCTGTTTTAACAATTCCTTCCTTGGGAGTCTGATGTACCCTAAATATGAGAACGACTAACCTTGAGCTTCTCAGGGTGTTAGTAACCACTCAGGAGTAGAAATGCAACAAATTGGAAGGACCCAAGTTTAGATTAATGGATTTTAAGGATAAAGGGCTGTAGAACCTGGGGGAGGGATGCAATTAGGTATGAAGAAAGTGAAGCCAGTGGTGGTCATGAGCCAGGGTCAGGAGACAGGTGCGGGCAAATGCATCGTCCAAATGGAACACGTGAGATACCAAGAACCCAAGTGCCAGAGGCTGCTGGTAACTAAGACTGGCAGGAAGTGGAAAAAGCCAAGATGGAAGGCACAATGTTGTAAGGACTGATAGCTTGGTCATCTGAAGTCTTACTAGTCCAGCGTACAAAAAGGGGAATGTAACCTGGGTTCCTTCCTCATACCAGGCCGACTCAAAGGGAAGCCAAGAGATCTGAAGCTAAGCATCGAGACTTCCAGCAAATGAAGAATTTGATATTTGTTGCAAATCAAGGCTCAAAAATTGACCTTTAAAAGTTAAAAATTCTCCTGAAAATTGAAGAAGGATGGCCCCTAGGGATAACTGGGTTCCCTCTGCTCTCCCTGCTCAAACCTTCTCCTCTGAGACGAGGAGGCTGTCCCTGTACCCAGGGTCCTGTCTGTCCACCAGCTCATATCCCAGATAAGACTACATGTGGCTCATGGCTGACCATTTCCCAGTTCAGCATTATGCTTGCATCTCCCTCTTGCCTTTGAGGTTTAATTTTTTTCTTACCTACTTTAAATGAGCTCATTCAATAACATTCTGCAGATGGGCACCTCCCAGTCTTTGTCTAAATGGCTTTCTAAGATGCATTTTTTCTTCCAGTCAGCTTTATGACTTGGTTCCTCTCCTTATCCTCTTGCCCTCATGTTACTAATGCAAAATCCACTTTGCATGTGGCAATAAACATTGTTCCTTTGTAGGTCTTTCTTCACTTCCTATTTGGTGTTTCTCAGTTTTCCCAAGATGAGTGTCGTGTATATATATTTTCATTTATCCTGCTTGGTACTCTTTGTGCTGTTGAGTCTAAAGGTTCATTTTGAAATCTGCCTTAGTAAATTTTCAGTCATTACTGAGTCATTTATATATCCTCTGATCACCACAATATTTTCTGCTCTGCTTCTGAATCTTCCCCTTTTAGGTCTTTCTGTGCTCTATTTTGAATAATTGTCTTAAATATGTTTTTTTTGTTCATCAGTGCTTTATCGAATTCTAACCTGTATGTTTAGCACATCAATTTAAATTTTATAAAATTTCAATGACTATATATTATTTGTTTCTAGAATTTGTATTTGAATCTCTTTCAAATATGTATTTTTTGGTTTATAATATGTTCTTTCTCCTGTGGCTTTCATGCACTTTTAATTATTTAAAAAATTCTTATTTAAAATCTCTTTTGGATTTTCCCACTATCTCAATGTCTTGTGATCTATAATTTCCTCAAGTTGGTTTCCTGTTTTTATTGTGAGTTCCCCTTACCTGGATTTGTTTTGTTTTGTTTTGTTTTCTCCTAGGTAGCTAGAAATTGTGACAGTCTTACTATAGAGAATTTTGCCTTTGTTTCTTGTTGGTTCTCTAGGAATTTCACTGGTCTGGGATTAGTTTTATATTAATTTATGCCCTTGAGGAAAGTCCTGTAGCATGAATGCAGCAAAATTTATAGCCCATGGCTTGTGCAGCCTAGTCTAGTTTTTCGATGTCTTATAGACGTTTTGTTCACCCATAGCCAGTGGCAGAAAAATGCTTCTGGATGATGTCCTTGTGCTGGTGGGAAGAATCTTTCTAGTTCTATCACTTAAGGGTTCTAGCATTGTGTAACTTCAAGTACTCTACCTCACACAAGCCTAAGACCACATGTCTTGAACTTACTTGGCATTGAAGTCCAAGTCTTCAGCCTGCACAGTCCATATTCAATCTGATAGTCCCCCTGGAGTTAATGGAATCAGTTCATGAGATTTGTGTTCTGGTTTTAATTTTCTATTTCTGACACTCATTTCTTTTTTTAAAATGTTCTCTGTCTGTCTCTTTCTCTGAGATTCTCTCTTTCTCACATATTCTCTCTCCCATTCTTGCTCCCTCTTTCTTCCATGCCCCCTTTTCCTTCCTCCATCTGTTTTTTCCTTTTTTGTTTCTTGCTCATCCACGTAACTTTCATGAGTGGTGACATATATCACTTTTCACAGTCCAAAACAAGTCACATAGCTATTCCTAATCTCAAGGCTGCAGGTACTTATTTTACCACACGCTAGAGAGGAGAACTTGAAATATTTGATAGACAGAACTCACGATTACCCCACAACTCTAACCCATGTCAACTTTCTCTACTTGGGAGTAGAGTCCTTTAGGGGCTGCCTTTAGGATTATTGCAAAGAGGCCACTACAAGGTGCTGCCTCTATGGAGGGAAGAGCTGTCAAAGAGTCCCGCCATGACAGCCCTTGTCAACTAACAACATCCTGAACTGCTCGGACCAACTGGGGGCTGGGAAGGGCCATTCCCATAAGTAGTGACTGTGTGGGCTTGTTTGCATCAGCAATAGTCCAGAAAGCTAGACCAACCTGTCATGTGAAATAGTGACATTTTTTTTCTCAGAACTATAAAGTCCTATGAAGTTATCATTTATGAGTTGTGTTGAGTGGGTGTTCTGGGACAGAAATGTTGCTATCATCATTTACTTTACGTTCAAACTAAGATGAAGAGAAGAAGTGAAGTTAGGTTTTTCTCAGTTTGTTCATTTGTTAAATGCAGCTAATCATAGCCATTCTGCAAGTTTTATTGTGACAGCAATAAACAATAAAACTTTAAGCATGCTGTGAGTGCTCAGGAGATATTTGTTCCCTTTCCAGTTTAGAGATACAGAAGATCAGCGAGGAATGGATTTGCCAGGGATGTCTTTACAAAAAGGGGTATGACTTGAACTAAAGCATTTCACTTAGTAAAAAATATTGACTTAAAATCAGCAATAGTAACAACAAACATAATATATACCCAGCTCTTCGAAAGGCGTTACTTATTCCAAAATAAAAAGTTTAAAAAATAACAGCACTATGTATGAAGCTCTGTTCTAAGCTCCTTACAAACACTAACTCATTTAATTCTGGCAATAACCATTTGAGATTTGGCCCATGATTATGATTTTATAGACAATAAAACTGGGCCACAGAGATAGACAATAAAACTGGGCCACAGAGAGATTGAACTGTTAGCCCATGGTCACACAGGGATGGAACTGGGATTCAGTCAATCTGGTTCTAGAATTTATGTTCTTAGCCAATAGAGTGCCATTTTGTCTCCTAATGCAGCAAACATGGTCTACTTGCAATGAGACAGCACTTGAAGAATCTGTCAACTTCTATTCCTCAGAACAGTAGGTGCTACATAATGTCCCTAACCTAGCCTAGATGTGGCATGTTCTTTCTTCTTGCCATTAACCTCCAGACACAGGGGAAGATATGCCTTGGGCACACTGTGCCCCTGGTGGCTGTTGAACTGGAAAGTAGCAGGTAGTTTTAAAACCTATTTGTCACTTTTCTTTTAACATCTGAGTTTCCACAAGTTCTTACCTACAGATGACTATGAAATATACAGACCTTTTTTTTTAGTACCCATTAAGTATTTTATGCAATGTCTAATATCTTGCATCAAAATTAGATCAAATATCCTGCAATTCTATTTATTGGCTTAGCAAACTAAGTGCACAACTATTATATTTTAATTTATTTCACTACACAAATATGGCCTCGATGTTCTTAACTCTATTCATGCTACAGAGACAACTTGCAGACATTATTTCAATGGACTCTACAGTCAAATAATTGTAATGTTAAAAGAATTAATAGCTACCTAGAGTTGGGTCAACTAATTCTGTTCCATTCCCTAGTCTTTGTTAAAGGCAAAAACAAACAAACAAAAAATGCCCTTTGTTCAATTCCTGTACACTTAATTCCATTTCTGAGATCACTTCTAAATGGTTCTATATAGGTGCTTTGTGGAGTGTTGGAAAGTAAACTATCTAAACAACTTCTGATAATCCCATAAAAAATGAAGGGGTGTTGACTTAGCTACATTGCCCAGGTAGAAAGCCTTCTAATGATAATTTCTACCTGAGGAGATCACTAAATAAGTAGTCTGTGACATTCCTTGTTTGCATAAGCACTTAACCCCAATACAGGTGACTGTTCCAAAATAAAGTAAAAGTGTACTGATAGAAAGAAAGCTACATGGTATATACTACTGCCTAATAAGGAAATATAAATAAAAAAACACAGCCACCCCCTCCAAATGAAACAAAACTCACAAAGCTTCTGCTTAATTAGCATGCAACCAATTAATTTTAATTAGATCATAAGCCCCTCCTGTTTACCACTCAGTGGTTGAAGGGTTAATGCAATTAGGGAGGGCTACCAGAATAGCTGATGAGTGATTCTTGCATGAATAATAATTCCTGAGTGGGAGAGAGATGTGTTACCTCCCTCCCCATCTCATGGTACTTCAGGCTCAACTGGATATAAAAATTAGACAGTGTCCTTTCTGCTTCATACATCACCCAGCAGAACACAGCTGGCTGTTTAGCTCCAGGGCAAACACATTTGAATAGACAAAAATACAGGCAATGTTAGGGTAGTTTGACTGAATTGCCCTTCAACCTGGATTTTTTTTCTTTCTTTCTTTCTTTCTCTATCTATCTATCTACCTATCTATCTATCTATCCATTCATTCATTTGACAAGTTAAAGGGCCTTTGAAATTTTTCCCAAATCACAGAACACTCCTTCTTTTAATAAGGAGTTTTTAGTTGATCAATACAATCATTATCAGCAGCATCTTCACCACTGTGGATCCCAAAGTGACCAGATAGCTGCTGAAGCTATATGAATTTAAGAAGGTTTGAAATCAAAGTGGTAGCAGCCCAGGTGCTGTCAATGAGCCTCTTCATTATTTCCTTCCAACATTCGGGACTGAGCACTACTTTACAGATTTATGACAGTCTAGGAAGTTGTAATCTCTTGTGAGGCCTCTGAAAATTATTCCCTGTAATAGTCACCTACACCTCTTTATGTTTGGGGGGATTGCCTTGATCATTTAGGGGCACTTGCTCTGTCACCAGGTTGAAGATTTTACTGACTGATCATGGTTCATCAAGTGAAACGATGGGGTTTTCAGAGGAAAGGGAATGTGAACGCTGGAAGGTAAAATTCAGAAGTGAAGTGACAAGGAAAGAAGAAAGTTGGGCCCTTGGAATCAAAATCTTAGTGTCCCAGCCTTCCCTTTTCTGTAACCAGAAAGAATAAAGCAACAAATCTCCCACTTGACTGAATCATACAATCCAGACAAATGGAAAATAAAATCATTTACCAGCCCTGCTTCCAGGACTTTCCAGAAAAGCATATATTAGCCTTGCTAACTTAACTAGAGACATATTAAAGAGATGAAGGAAATCACAGGGAAACAAATACTACTGAAACAACAACAAAATTCTTTCCCCTAACTGTGAATAGTTTGCTCCAATCTTATGAAAAAAATGTATTTAATAACATATAATGCTTCAGCATATGTATTTGATAACAACATATATATAAATGTATTTGATAACAACATATGATGTGAACAATTGCTAAAATACATGAGAAAGAGTAATTGTGAGTTTCTCCCATAAAGAGAAGAATGCTATTAGAACTATGTAAGTGATCTAGATATGAATTAAAATTGTTATTTTATTATTATGTTATAAATTAATTTATTATTACTTTAAAAAAGTCAAAAAAGGACAATTTAAAAAATAATCTATGCATGGTTTATAAATCCCACGTGATACTATATACTTTGAATCCTATCTTATATTAGAAAAGTTTATTTGTTTTTTTGTTTTGGAATATGTATGTATGTGTATGTATGCACATGCACACTTTAATAAATACTCTCTGAACAAAAATGACATAATCTTTGCATTAAAGTACAACAGATTTGATAAAATTACCAGTATCATCAAATCCACTTATATTTTCTCTCCTAATCCCCACTTTTTACACTGTGCTTTTAAATAAACAGGATTTGACACCTCAAAATAAAGAGGAGAGACCTTTTATTTAACTCCTTTTTCTCTGACAGTTGATCTAAAAGCATAATAACTGTTTTGGTGACCATGAATGAGTTTACTCAAGACAGAGGAGTGGAGGGTTTGAGCTGGAGAATATGTGGCAAATGCAAATAATAAGTAAGCCCTGGAGTAAACGATTTTAACCAAATGGGAAATGCTATCTGGTGCTATAGCAGAGTGGAAGTTTGAAGAAATGGAAGGAAACCAAGAGAATGGATCCAAGAAATAACCTCTGTATGAATGGAGGACATGAATCTATTTAGTGATAGATATTGAAAATAGATAAGGATGACTCCTTAAGAACTCAACCTATTGTAGTGATTCTCAATGGAGAGAAAAACAAATACAATACTTTAACAAATGCACATGCTTTGGCTCATCCCATTATAATATTCTCTCTTCAACTCAACATGTCCGCAAATAGCAAAATCCCCAAGAACTTTGTGAGATGGAATCAGAATCAGAGACTCCTCTTATTATGAAGGAGGCAAGCAACCACAGAGCCCAGGCTAGTCAATGCCAGGAAGCTCTAGTAAGGATTCTACTTTATCAACATTTCACAGGCATTCTACAGAGCAATCTAAAACCCCTGGCCTTTGACTTCCACTATCCCTCTGCTACCAATGCCTACCTAGCTTTTGTCATCCTTCTTTACCCCTCTGATCCCTCCATTCAACTTCACTCACTCCATTTTTCTAAATCTAAACCTTGAAGATGAGGCTCCCAGATCACCCATTCTCTAACTCTCCAGGTTTGGCTTAAAAGATCTTCAAGGAAGCCAGGATGGCTTACTTTGCAGCTCCAGGCACCGAGGATCAAATCCCAGCCCCAGCCCATGTGGACCCATATGCTGAACTGAGGTGTGCTTTCCATGTGGGAGGCCCCCAGTTCTGTTTTTGCCACCTGGTTCGGCTCCTGGCTTGAGGGGGTGTGCCTCCCACTCAGGAGGCCCCCAGCCCAGTTCCTGCCCTGTGTGGCCCCTGCCCACCTGTGTGGAACGAGACTGTTGAAAACTGATGACGTACAACTATGGAGACTGTTCTGGGGCCTCCCTCTGTCTCCGTCTCTCTCTGTTTCTATCAAAAACAATAAAATAAATCTTAAAAAAAAAAAAAAGCTTCTTATGTTCTCCTAGCACCTTAGGTATTTCTCTTTATGCATGTTAGAACCTCCTATAATTAATTTATTTACACACTTATGTTCTCATTATGCTCTGAGTTCAGTAGGGTCAGGTAGCACATTTCATTTGCTTTTGAAATCTTCCTCTTGGTAGAGTCCAGTGTGAAATAAACATCTGCTAACTATGTGTTAAAATAATCTAAGCTGAAATTCCTAAATAGGTTTTTAAAGATTTATTCAAAATGACAATGTTAAAAGACACAGGCAAAGGAGAGAATGGTGAGAAATGAACTAATTTTTCTATGATCTTCATAAGTAATGTCATCTTATGATTATGAGATATATATGATTGTTAAAACTCTACTTAAACATGAAATATAGCTGACTACCAAACAGAAGTTTAGATAGATACGCTGATTTGGGAATTTTGCCTTTGGATACATAAAATTTGACATGGAATTCATTGTTTAGACAGGTGTACTTTGTGCTATCTTTGCATCGCCAAAGCCACAGCAACCTAACAGGTGGGAAGATTTCTAGAATCTGTGTGATCCTCTGTCTTTCTATACTCTTCCTGGCTATGTTACATCTGAATGACATGGTTTATCACAATCTGTGATTTTTTTTAGGTGTCTGTACTAAGTCTACAAGATGGGGAAAAAGAGGAAAACATAAAATTGCTGATATTCAGTGACTGCCCGCTGTGTGTCAGAAATTTCCAAAGAATTCTATATACATTAACAAATGTAATTCTTGGCACCATTGTTTAGGATCAGTATTTGTATTACCAGGTGAGGAAATTGAATCTCACTGAGGTGAAGTTGCTCTTTTAACACTACACAGCAGGGGAAGAGAAGAGGCAGAATTGGGAAAGAGGCTTGTAGGACACCACAATCCATGTGTGGTCCCTGCAGCCCACAGACCACAGTCCTGCCCATAGACTGGTTCATGGAGAGCAAGATCTACTGCAGACGGTTGCCACAAGGTCCTCTGCTATTCAAGTGACACACAGTAGAAATGCTTACCTACACCCACAAAAGGGATTGTATGGTATAGGACAGGGGTGGCCAACAAGTCGATCGCGGTCGACCAGTCGATCACGAGGCCAATTTTGGTCGATCGTCGATCGTTCGCAATGTCTGAGGTGGAATTCCGTGTACCATGGACTTTGAAGCGATTGTAGAAGACAAAACTTTCTAGCAATAGTTTAATGCATTCTGGGAATTTGCCAAGGTCATAAATTCCTAGAATTCTGACAGCCTGACACAGTGATCTCTGCCCACCCAGACAATACATTTTGACTTATGTGTTACACTTGTCACCGGACGCAACGCGTGAACGCAACAGTTACGACTCAACTCATCAAAGAACACAGTCAGTTAGCTTGAATATTTGGTAGTGTCATACGGTAGCTTCTTTTCTTTTGTATTAACAGTATTATTATCAATCAATATTATTTATCCTCGGTGACCACGTTGAGTTTCAATTTTTCTTCTGTTTAAAATGTAAGTACCTTTCCTTTGTTTTAAATTAAATTGCTTTTCTTACCTATCTATTTACTTGATAAGTGAGCATTCTCGGCAACAGATCTCTAAACTGCGGTCATTACACTGAGAGAAAAATAAGGGACAGTATTACAAATATATTAGGAATAACAATACCGGTAATTCTATTTAAATTAAGAAGTCAGTATTGTAAACCGTAATAAATATATTTGTAACTTTAACATACTTCTTGTAAATTTGAATATATCTATATTAGATTTTAATATACTTATATTGTTGTCCCCGATTGTAATATGCATTATTATTATTATTTCTCTCAATGTAACGGAGATAATTGCCGCAGTTCATGAGTTTTTGAATTTTCTAGGAAAATATTTAATTCAATATTTATTCTTTAAATTGTCATATTTGTTTGCATTCTAGTATACCCATGAACATGAGTAGTAAACCGAAAAAATCAAAAACTTGTCACTTCAATGAAGAATGGGACCTCGATTACTTTTTTACAATGGTGAATGATAAATGTTGTTGTTTAATATGCCTTACCTCGGTAGCCATTGCTAAAAAGGGTAATCTGGAGAGACATTTTTTAGCTTTACATAACAAGTATCAAACAGATTATCCACCAAATTCTGAACTGAGAAAACATAAAGTTAGGGATCTTAAAACTCAATTAACAAATCAACAAA
>PVKE010012233.1:0-38701 GCA_004027555.1 Craseonycteris thonglongyai
TTGAAAGAAGGTGTAAGAGAGAAGGGGGAGGGCCCAGAGCAGTCTCCATTATTGTACATCATAAGTTGTGACATAGTTTCATTCCACACAGGTGGATGTGTGGCTGCACAAGAGGTGGAAATTTTACTGGGGCCTCCCTCATGGGAGGCAAGAACCTTCGCTGTCTAGTCATACAGCCAGTTACGAAAGATTATTGTTTTAAAGATTTCCTTTTACTCCACCCAGATCGGCTGAGAGCTTATTTAGAAGCCCCTGCTGTGAACCTTTCTTCTTTTTCTAAATAAATGGAAAACTTATTAAAATAAAAGCCCTCCACCCTCTCACTCTGACGGATGGCCAACTTCAGATAATCACCTGTGGGTGGGTACAGATGGTACGTCGGAATTTCTCTTATAAAGCTCCAGCCTTCAAGAACTGGCAATGGGGGCTAAGCACATGGAAGGATGTTCAGCGCATGCATGCCAGCCTCCATCTCTCTCTCTCTCTCTCTCTCTCACACACACACACACACACACACACACATGCTTTCAACAGCATGAGGCTCAACCATCTGAAGAATCTGCTCCCTGGCTCTTCTGTTTGGCGATGGCTCCATGAGACTTGTGAGTAGCTTTCTTTGCTCAATCACAAGTTGTGCCAACAACCCGGCGGCGAAACCAGCTCAAAAGTTCATTGTTCAGACAATGGCCCATTGTTTTGTCTGTATAGATTCCAACAGCAGACTTGCCTGATGCTTTTTATTCTTGTTTTAATCATATTGACTACATTGGCCTACTATTTGAACATGGTGTAGAATACTTTTGGATCACAAAAACCTCCTCTCCGTTTTTAATTTCTTGCTGGATACACTTATTCTTGAACAAGTGACTTCTTTGCCTTTGAGCAGGATTTCATCAACTTTGGCCAACCAAGCTTGTGCCCTCCCTGCAAAGGATGAGGGACCGCACCGGCCTTGAGGGCTGGCCCGCGTTCTCCTGCTCGCTGTCCAGGGTCATGAGAGGCTGGCTTTGTCCTCCATGCCTTTCACGTGCTCCGTCGCCCTGGGACGCGCACGGAACCCCCAGGATGTCAACGGGGATGGCCCACCTTCTCCTTCTCCCCCCCTTCTGACCTCCACAACTGCCCTGGAGTCCCCATTTCCTCCATCACCCCCAAATAACACACATACCTCATGGTGACCACCTGGACATCCTCATCTGCAAACCAGGAGCACGAATCCACCAGAGAGCCTTTCGAGGAAGGCTGCCACCCTGAACTCCCTTCGCAGCACGTGCCCACTCGACACCCTTTGGGTGTGTGCACTGCCATCAGATCCCTGCCGGGCTTGGACTTCACAGAGCCCCTGAGGACTGGCAGGATCAGAACCATCCTCCCATTTTAGCAGGTGAAAACAATTGAGGCTATTCTCTTAACCTTAATGCTTTGCCCCAAGGGAGCAAGCCAGGAAGTGGCAGAGACAGGCCTCAAACCCACGCCTCTCCATGAAGCCAGCGCTATCTTGAGAGTCTGAGTGTGTCCCTAACCCTATTCTGGGGGCCAACTCCACTGCTTAGGAAGGTGGTCAGAAATCGGGTCTCATAGACCTTAACTCCAGAGCAGTTTCAGAGTCTAATCAAATGAAATATTACTGAGGCCATGTACATAAGAGATGAACGTTGCACGTGGAATGAGATGATTTGGACACTGCTTTGAGCTCTGCCACGGGTTCCTTTGTGTGAGCTTGGCCAGTGACTCATTCATTCATTCACTCACTCATTCTTTTATTCACTCAACAGCGTTTGAACACCTTCAAGTGCCAGGCACAGTGCCGGACTTTGAGGAGACTAAACACATAGAGTGTGACCCGTGGCTCACAGTCCAGTGCGTACGACAGAGATACGACAAAATGTGGCAAGAACATCAGAAGACAATCCTGAACCTGTTGTAGATGAGGGAGCTGAAGGAGATCATCTCTGGGACCAGAGTTCTTCAGTTCAGTGTCGCCCAGCCTAGTGAAACTCTCACGATTAGTAACACAGGGGAGAATGACACAGAAAATCTAATTTCACCAAAAAACTAAATGTGCTCACCGCAGCAGACATATACTAAAAAATCTAGATCTTTCTCCTAAGCTTCTCAATTAGAATACCAGGACTGAGCCACTTCTATTTCATCTTTTATCTCCTTGTGCCATGCCATGGAGAAGCCTGAAAGGACAGAAAGAAAAGGCTCAATGTCAGGAGACAAGACAAACAAGAGGCTACTGGGGGCGCACATGGCAAGTCATAGCATGCTCGAGCTCAAGGCTTGGAAAGTTACTGCCCTCCAGCCCGCGGCCACCTCCTAAGTCACACTCTCCTTGTCGCCCTGGTGTTGGCCACATCTTCGTCTCTCTGCTGGAACTCCCTGACACGCAAACACCAAGTTTCAAGGAATGACTGCCCTGGAACCTGACTGCATTGATCCCTGAACCTGATGTTCAGTGGAGGCAGGTGGGAGGCATCAGGGAGCAGGAGGGCAGCAGGTCTTCTTCACTTGGCTGCCCAGCAGGGCCCTAACCTGGGGCACCATGTCATCTCTTCCTGTTTCACACCCAGGAACCAGCAGCGAGCCTGTGGGGTAGAAGCTGGACAGGCTGGTAACCCAAGGGCCGTGGCCAATGGCAGTTATTTGAGGACACTGCCCTGTGATTTGGGTCCCCTGAGGCTTTGGAGTTTGGTGCAAGGCCCCAAACAGCCAGGATTGTGCTGATTGACAGTTCACAGGCAGTCACTTGAGTCCCAGGGGGTGCTGGGGGTGGGGGAAATATATCACTGGGATAGACATTCCCATGCACCTTACAGGGCCTTCCCCACATGTACACATTGGATTCGCCACGTGCTGCTGACGTTTTGACATCTGGGGCCTTGCTGACCCTGGAGAATCTGCCCCTCCCAGGGTTGGCTTATTGGCAGAGACAGTAAATTCCTAGAGGTCTTCGGGTCAGTGAGTGTGCCTTTCATTTGCAAACTAACCGATTCAGAACCCATCGCCCCACATGCACGCCTCCTCTTGGCTCTCCCGCTGAGGGCCACACTACTCCTCTGTCCTCATCACCCAAGGCCAGGTCTCAGACGACGAGAGACAGCTTCTACTCTCCTGCTGGAATTATGTAAACTAGCCAGTCCTGGCCGTATCTACCCTGCCTCACCTGCTGCCTCTCATGGGCATTGCAACAGAGGCTCTTGCCTACGTTTTTCCCTCCCCCCTCTGTGTCCTAACCAACCCGGGTGCTTCCCCATGTGGCTCTGCAAGGTGTCACCTGCCCCTCCTCTGGGGATTTGTAACAAACCATCCTTTCAATGGCAATTGTCTCCTCATCTGTTGGCCTCACCATATCTGAATAATAAAATCTACATTTTAAAACACACACACACCCTCCCACTTTCTCATGGATAGTCTCTGCCCAAATAATCATTCCTGACCAGCTCCCCTGGCTGCTTTACATGTAGGTTACTGTCCCCATCATAGCTGTTGTGATCATGGTCACCTACTCATCTGGTTTGCGTCAAGGAGATAAGAGTAGAGGCTGGGCCTTTTGAGCCACCTGTTCTTGCTCTAGGCCCACTTTTATCTCTTGGAAGTGTACTTTCTCTATTTTCTCTACGAATAAACTATTCTTTCACCCCTATAAAAAATAATGATGATAATAATAGAGGCTGACCAGTTAGCAGATGGGTATGCAGCAAGCTCTCAGCCCAGGGTTTAGCGTGTGATGCAGGCTCAGCACATCCTCGCTCTGGCTACGATACTGACAAATCAGCACTTCCGAGCACCTCCAGGTCACCTCTGCATGACCAGGCCAATTCTCACTCCAACCCTGCTAAGTTCTCTACCATTTCTTTGAGCAGCATGTGTCCACCTATTAATAATAAACTCCAGGGGAAGCTGGGATGACTCAGTGGGCTAAGTGCTTACTTTACAGCCCCGGGGACCGAGGATCAAATCCCAGCCCCGGCCTGTGAGGACCCATGTGCTGAACTGGGGAGTGCCCCCAGTTCAGTTTTCACCGGGGCAAGACCCCGGCCCAGTTCCTGCCCTGTGCAGCCCCGCCCACCTGTGGAATGAAACTATGTGGAAAAACTGATGATGTGCAACTATGGAGACTGTTCTGGGCCCTCCCCCTTCTCTCTGTATCTCTCTCTCTCTCTCTCTCTCTCTCTGTGAAAAACAATAAAAATAAATGTTTAAAAAAAAACAAAAAACTCTAGCTCCAGGGCCAAGAGAGCAGACTTTGGAAGTCTCTCTGCTCCTGAGGTGAGTGGGGGCGGTTTTAGTAGGAGTAGCCATGGCTGGGAGTCCTCAAGTCCAAAGGGGTGGGGAAGGGGCTGCTGAGATCTAACTTCCTGAGAGGCCAGGAGCTTCAGGAGACAGGACTCATCCTCCCGAGAGAGAGACAGACAGGCCAGCTTGTCCAGACTCTTGGTTACTGAAGACAAAAATTCTTTCACTTTGGTTTGTCTGTGGCCCAGCACCCCACAGACTTAGATCTGATTCCGGAGAGAGAAGGCTGCAGGTAAAAACAAAATGAGCTGCTTTCTCTTAAAACTCTATTCAACATCAACATTCAGGGCAGAACAGCTGATGGAATACAAAGAAAGGGAACCAGTATTGGACTGCCATCAATGGCACAAGAGGGATGAAGGTCGCTGCTGAATGCTGCTGCAAAATGCACAAGAACGTGGTGGACAGATGGGTAGGCAGAGGGAATTGAAAAAGGGAAGAAATGGGGGGCGGGGACAAGGTGTATAGGGTAGACCTGCCCATGAACTCCCTGGAGACCCACTCCCAGGACTCATTTGGGGACCTTGCAGGTGTCCTGCATCCTGAATTATGAGGGTCAATGAAACAGCAGCTGGAAACGCACATCATTTTTAAAATGACTGTATGAATTTGTTTGGATAGGACATTTCAGGTCCTGAACTAAAATTACATTTGTAATTTTGCAAGATGAATTTCCATTTTGTAAAAGATGGCTTTCTCTGGGGTAGCAGGGTCCACGTTGTTTAATAAAAATTTAGCAAAACATAGAAAACATTTCAAATTAAATGTTATTGAAGTTTTCTCCCTGATCCATAGCCATGAGAGCCTCCCTCTTTTCTGCGATGAGTCAAGTCCTAGCCAAAAGCCCCCGGTCCACTAAACTCCCCCAAACTGGTTCTTAGTCACTACACAAGTGAGAAACCGTGTTTTAAATACGAAAGTGAGAAAGAAGGACTGTGTTTTTTGCCAGATTACTGCCGCATAACTCCAAGTTTCTCGACCAGTGGAAGCCAAGTGTGAGAAGTAAACCCGACATCCATTCCCTCTGCTCCTCATCCGTGAGCAAAACAGCTCCGACGATTCTGGAGCCATCAGCGGAGTTTTCAGCTATTAAGTATTCTTCCAGCTTCTTTTTCTATGGCTAAGTGTGAATGAGTCAGGAACGTGAACTGATCCATCGCCACATGAACCCAAGCTTTAAAGCCAACAGGATAAATGCGTGACTGAGGGACGTAGAGGCAAAGACATGGGAGACGAGTTGCTTTACATCCATCGCGGACAAGATGCTAACATCTTACGTCCCTCGATTCCGTTCCTGTGCGGTAGGTCTCCTAGCCCTCCCGACAGCCAGCCCTCGCTTACTCTGAAGATCCTGTCAGGTCGCTGGGGCTGCAGTGTCCGCAGGAGGGAGTGGGGGAGGGAGCCCAGCAGACACACGGGCTCTTCCCAGCCAGGGGCACACGGCCCCCGGCAGACAGAGTCCAGTGTGAACGTTCACCCTGACACAGGCCACTGCCCAGGGGGATGGGCTTAAACCTGAGACAGACACATGGTGGGGAAGAGGCGAAAAGCAGGACAAGTGGGACAGCAAATGCCAGGTGGTAGGAACAGGGGCTCCCAGAAGTCCCGGCACGAGCATGACAAGGTCACAGTCTGCAGCTCCCACTGAATTTCAGCTGGTTGAACACCACGCAGATTCTCAATGTTGGCAGAGTAGTTCTAGAGCAGCTTCCCCTGAAGGTAGTTAGCGGTCAATGCACATGATAGGAGAGGCTCTATTAGTGTCTCCAGTGGTGAGACTGTCACCGTCACCTCACCCCCTTTTAAATCTAACCTCAACTTGTCACCAATGGTCAATAATTCACAGTTAGAGATTTATTTCTTTGACGTCAAGCTTTATCCCCTAGTGTAATACGCATTACTGGGACATGGGTAATGGTAGTTTACAGGTGAGTAGAGGTGGTTCCTAAGAGCCTGTCCTGAGAACACATTTTGACAGAGGGGAAGAAGTAAAGGGAATAAGTAGGGTGGGAGCCTGGGATGGACCGAGGTGCTACAGACAAGGGCCTGGGAGGTAGGAGTCAGCGGCCTCCATGCTTTATCGAAGGTCTTCCTTATTGGACATCTTACCTGATTTAGGGGCTGACTGAATGAGCTTGGGATCACACAGAACACAGAGAAGGCTCTTCGTTTTTCCTTAAACCTGGCCAGAAATACGTGACAAGATCCTGGCAAGAAGGGAATGACTGCATAACTGATGTTCTCCACTTGAAAGGAGTCAAAGGAGGCACCTGCTCAGCGGTGTCTGGGTCTTCACTTCAAAGCCAAGATGAACTGAACAAGAGGGGCTGCCCCAAGCTCCCTGCCCCCAACCCCGGGGGGGGGCGGTGATGGAGCTCGCCACGGCCCTGGCCCAGAACAGGCCCAGAACCCAAGAACCACATGAAAGGGGAGTTGAATTTTGAAGTAGCTAAAAGTCCATTTTAATCCAAGACATATATGAATGTGGGGTCTAAAAAATGGAGAAAGCAGGAAGAGGAGAGCAGAGCATGGGAGGGGGTGGGGGGTCCCAGGAGAAATGGAAGCAGCCGGTCACCAAGCACCTGCCAAGCCCATCGATATGCCAGACCACTGGTGACGGTGCTGCTCCAACAGCTCCACGAGGCATGGACTACCCAGCATCTTCACTTTACAGGCAAGAAGGCGGCAGCATCACAGGACGAGTCCAAGGCCCTGTTGCTAGTTAGTGAGAAGCTGAGCTACCCCTCCAAGCCCAAAGGGAACGGACCCCTACAAACGAGGACACGCCATTTACGACGCTTAGGAAAATATTAGCGAAGGACTGTGATTCCTTCTTTTCCAGAGATGGAGAATTCTTGCTCTGGAGCCATCCTGTAAAGCATCCAGTTCGAGCCTGCAGATCTGGAAAAACCCTGTTCTGAGTGACTGATTGACAGGAAGCGCCCAGGAATGAGAGCTGCTCACGCACGTGGACTTGTGCCCCCTCCTCTTCAGTGAACTTCCGGGGGGCGGGAGGGAGGCTATGGCACAGGGGGCACCAGCTCGCCTCTACTTGGCAGGCCTGTGGCCTCAACAACAGGTACGTGACGTTTAGAAAGAGGTTGGCATCTGCCGTGGGACTTGGCATCAGACCAATGCAATCAAACCTAATCAGAAGGCAGAATACAGATTTTGATAGAAAAATCGATGAATGGTCCCTGCTTCCATGACCTGACGAGGAAAAGAGAAGCCCTATTCGTTATTATTAATAATTACCATTATTGGACAACTACTGTTTGTCTAGCGTTCACATACATTTTCAAACGTGGTCTAGGATGGCTTGGTGGGAAGCAGCAGGCGCCCACGCACACAAGCCTGAGGCCAGAGGCCCCCGGGGCGGTCAGCCCTACAGCCCCGAAGTGAAGTGACAGTCAAGCCACAGCCTCACGGGAGGCCTCGCCCCGGGCCTCCTCCCACACACCTGCTCCGGGCTGCTCAGGCCTCCGGCTCCCTCCTAGTGTCAGCTCCTGTGTGACGCTGGCTCCCTGCGGCTCTGATTTTGGCTTTGACTTTCCCTGACCCAAAAGCCCAGGGCTCGGCTCTCTGACTGCGATTTCTGTGCTTCTTCGTTCCCCATCGCAAGAGAAAATCAAACAGTTCCACTGGAGCCCGTGGATTCGTTCACTGGGATCAGGTGCCTGCCTATCTGGGGTCCCATTTGCTGTGGAGGGGGTGGCAAGAAAACTGCATGGTGTATTCTCGGCCACCTGGGACCAACCCTGCACCTGGCGGGGGGAGAATTCCAAATTAAGGGGGCGTAGCTGGCAGGGTCCTCTAGAACATGTTTGCCATTCGTTTTAGGAGGTAGGTATTATTATTATTATTATTATTATTATTATTATTATTATTATTTTACATATAAAGGAAGAGGCTAAAACAATTTACCAACAGTCACATAATTAACAAGTGCAGAATCAGAACAAACCTAGGTAGGTCTGTATGTTATCTACGGCTGTGTAACAAATTACCCTAAAACTCGGTGGTTTCGAAAGCACTCCATTTCCTTCGCCCAGTCTTGTGGGTTGGCCAGGCAGGGCTCACCAGAACGCTGGCATCTCTCTGGTCCACGGGGCACAGTCTTCTCTCAGGCGGCTGCAGGTTTGCCTGGAAGATCCAAGAGCGCCTCGTTCACACGTCTGCCCATCTGCAGTGCCCTCTCTGCTCATGGCTTTTCATCTACCATGGCCTCTCTTCTCTGACGGGGTCTCCTTTTCCAGGGTCTCTCTCTGTACCCGTGTCTTCTCCTGCAGGACAGAGGGGCTTTTTGGGGTGGCTTAGGACTCTAGGAGAGAGGAACGAAAACCACAGGGTAGACTAAAGCGTAGCTCTGGACAGAAAGCTCACTTCTTCTACTTGCGTTAGTCAGGTCGAAGGGTCATCCCAGAGTCATGGGGGCAACGGACTTCACTTTTGGGGGGCAGGAGGGGCAGTCACATTCAACAGGGCACGAGGACTGGTCCGGATTTTGGTGACTATCTTTGGAAACAGTCTTCCCCACGCTCTTGCAATGCCAAGCCTCGCCCCCACCCCGAGATGGTTGCCAGTGCCCTTCTGATGTCATTAGCTTCTTCTAAAGACAGCCTGCATGCCAGCCAGTGGCACAGAGCTGAGGGTGACACCTCCCCTTGGGTTATTTAATAAGCTTTGTGTCCTCTGGGGGCCCAGCACTAAGCTAGACAGCAAGAAGGCACAAGTGAGTCAGAGTTGGCCCCTCTTTCCCAGAGAGCACAGCCTGCAACGACGAGGGGGACTCGTACACAGAGGAACTGAGTAATGTCCAGTCCCCTCCGGAGAACAATGAGAACTTTTGAAAGCAGGAAGCATAGAGGTTGCCAATTAATCTGGGTCTATTAAGCACCTTATTTTTCTAGGCCTTCTGTCAGACTGGGCTACTCAGAGGCCTTAGAAAATAAATCTTTAAACTGGGAAGCTATTAAGTTCATAATTTTCTTAAAATATGAAGTGGTTTCTAAGAAGGAAAAAAGCTCCTCTCCACCTCTCGAGTTGCAAACAGCCAGAGATGTGGAGCCGGCAGCAGCCCGTGGCTGGAGGGTGCGTTCCATTTACGGAGGGCAGATGCCAGAACCCAAACACAAAGACACTCGGGAGGAATCCAGGCAGCCTTCACCGTGTCAGGCGGGAGGAGCCGGGCTGGGTCCCCAGGGCTGTCTCGCTGCTGAACCCGCATCCCGCCACTGGTGACGGCGCTGAGACGTGGGTACTGGCTGGGCACTCAGCACCATGCTTCCCCTCCCCGGTGCTGCGCTAAGATAGTCAGAAGACCTGCTCCTCCCTGCAGCCCTCAGTCTCCAGAACACCCCCCTGGAGCTCCCCGCACATAAGCTTTTGCTGCCACTGGTGTGGGGTGAGCGGTTCGCTCACGAAAGCCCACTTGCTTTTCTCAACCTACCTGCAGCTTTGCCAGGGTGAACCCTGAGACTCACCCCAAGGTCGCTCTGCGGGCCCCCACCCTTCCCCGGGGTCTGGCTGTGTGCGGGGTACAGAGCTACTCCAGACACACAGAAATACAGAGGCGCTGTGCTCAGAAAGCCTGCAGCCCCACAGAGCACACAGAAATACAAATTCCTGTGCAAGAACCAAAGACTGTCCAGGCATTCACCCCTCATCACCCCGTGGTTTTCAGATTCTTTTAAACTGTGGAACTTGCTGGTTTTCGCCTGGTGTGTGAGCGCGCTGTGTCCTCATGGGTTTTTGTAGGTGGTGAATCACAGCCGGAGGTGCAGATTCTCTCTGCCTGTCATGTGCAAAGCTGCCCGCAGGGCTGATCTCTGAGCTGCCACCAAAAATACAATAAATAAACAATCTGCCCATTCAGACATGTGGGAACCAGGCTGTAGGAGTGAAGATGAGACCTCATAGCTACTAGGGTTTCAAGATCTTATCTGACTGTGATGGCTTTTCCCAAAGGGCTTCATAATTTGCAGCTAGGACTCTTTAGGTGAGAAAGTCGCTCTGCCACACCCTGAAGGGTCTAATTACTAAGCGCTGCACCTGCCTGGGGATGGGGAGCCTAGGAATGACGAGCCGCATAGGAGGTATTATTTCAGAGCTCGGAATAGGGCTTCCGCAAGGGCTGCCTGCCACAGAGGCACCTGCACAGTTGTGCCTTCACGGGAACGAATCCAGATGGAGTCTTTTATTCATTGTGGAATAAGTGATGGAAAGGCCTTATCTTGTGTCACACTGACCTGAGACGACACATTGTTGCCATGTGCTTCTCATCCCTCCTCGCCCCACCTCTGTCTTCTCCCAGCCCTCACTCCTTCTTTCCATCTCCCTTTGTTTCTTTCACCCTCTAGATGTCATCTCCTCCTTTTTATCTTGGATTGCTCTCAAAATATACACAAGGGATGCTGAGATAGCTCAACAGGTTGAGCACTTGCCTTGCAACCATGAGGTCCTGGGATCGAATCTTGACCGCAGCCCATGCAAACCCACATGTTGAACTTTGGAGCAACTGGTAACCACCAGGATGGTGGCAAAGGTTCTCCCCTCCCATGCAGGACACCCTCCATTGGGTTCCACCCCGCACAGCCCCACATCCACCTGTATGGGATGAAACCATGTCACAACTAATGATGTACAACTATGCAGACTGTTCTGGGCCCTCCCCACTTCTCTCTCTTTCTCTCTCTCTCTCTCTCTCTCTCTCTCTGTATCTCTTTCACCTTCTCTCAAACAATTAAAAAAACTTTTAAATACACACACACACACATACACACACACACACACACATATACACCTACATACATATACACACATACTCTTTCTCTCTCTTAAAGATAACATAGGAAGGCATTTCTTCATAAAAATTCAAGCCTTGTACCTAGAAAGACTGTTACTTACAGTTCCAGAAGCTGATAAGAGCTTCCTTAGTTCTGAAAGCAGCTCGAGGCATAGCTTAGAATAGCCTTTGTAGGATATTTTCCAGCAACAAATCAGCTGTCTCTCCTGGGAGACTCAAGTTGTGAATCTGAGTAAGAAGCAAAGATTCCATTCTAAGTCATGCTGCTGCTTCCATTGAGGACATTCCTGGACCCAAACTTCTGACAGTAACATGCTTTTCCAGTGGCAACAAATCTGACCAGACAGATGGCCAAACAGAGCTGGTAAATCTTAGGGAACTAAAAATTTTTTCAAAAAAAGATGCTACCCAAAATAGCCTCAATGTTTCCTTCTCTAGTTCCTTAGAAGTTGCAGTGATGCAGAGATGATAAGATTTACCTCTAAAGTAACATTCATGGAAATCAGTTGATGATATATTTCACAGACACATATGCCACAATCCCAAACCAGACACTGAAAATCCTCACAGTGCTGTGTATTCAAGTTCAAACAAATATAAGCATGCTCCAGAGCCACAAGCAGGGCAAAGGACTTTGAGGAAAACCCCCCCTACATGCCTTATCCAGCCAACTTCAATCTTGGACCAGGGAGGAACATCTAGTCAAAACCCCACTGACTACAGTAGCACAGGGATCTGCTTAAATGTGCCAGGAGAGGACTGACCAGGAGCCTGCTCCTGCATTGAAGAAGTCATGAAAAATAATGACCCTCAGGGACCAGTAAGAGCTTCTAGTAGGAAGTTTTGAAGAAAACTTCACAGATCTCAGGTTGACTGGCGGGCCGAGCCTTGCACTCAAAAGACAATGGAAGGTCCTATGCCCAGACCCAGAGCAACCCCCAGGGTGGCACTGCTGACCTGCTCACCTGGAGCCCACGCTGCAACTCCTCCTTGAAAGTGGAAGGGATAAAGAAGCTCTCAGAACCCAGGGTTGGTGCCCCAGAAGTAAATAATATTTTTAAAGTCTTCATCTTCCTTCCATGGCCATGGAACTTTCTCATTTTTCCCACCTGTGTACCTGTCCTGTCCTTGGAACTGAGGGAGACTCTTTCTTCAGATGGAATCTCTGGCACTTGTAAAGCATGGCTTCAAAGGCTTTGACGTGCTTGTCACTGAAGGTGAGGCCTCTCTCCCCTGACAGTGGAGAGTTCTATAGTAACTCAGACTGATAGAAGATGACGGCCGTGGCCTCCACAGCTGGGTATAAAAGAGCTTATTTAGCACAACATTCACTTTAAGAGCTCTGAGACTCCAGGTCACAAGTCTGACCACTCTGAGTCCACTGTCCTTGGAGGAAACCCAAGCCACACAAAGAGGCCACATATAGACACTCTCCTGGGGACCTCGAGAGCCCAATTTCCATGGTATCCCAGCAGCAGCCCAGGCACCAGATGTGTGAAGAAGCCTCCAGATGACTCCAGCTCAAATCACCCGAGTTCCCTCAGATATTTCAGTCCTCCCAGATGAGAGCCCTGACACTGTGGAGTGAAGATAAGCCATCCTTACTGTGCGCCACGTTTAAATGCCTGTCCCACAGAACCCATAAGCTTAATAAGACGCTTCCTGTTTTAGGCCATCAGGCTGTGGGGTGCTCGCTGCATGACACTGGATCACTAGAGCATAATGTAAGCTGATTATCTCATCCCAGCCCCATAGAGAACACACAGACGTCTGTGGGTCAACCAACAGCAGGCAGCTGCATGGGTCTTTCATGTGCTGCATGCTAAAGAGTGTGGGGCTGGTAGAAAGAGGGTGAAAGTCCCAGTTGGCCTCCCAGCACTTTCCAATGAGTCTGAGAGACACGCTTCCACAGTGAAGTGCTCCCTCCTGAACATAAACAAGTGGAGGCTGTGTCTAAGGAGCAGGTCACGCAGCCTGGCACCCTCAGGAAAGGGATTTTCCCACCGCCTCCAGATCACATGACAGTTGGGGGCACTAATTGCCTCTCGTCCTGGGAGTTGCACATCAAGGGGGCAAAATTCACCTAGAAGACAATGTGATTTCAAAGCCCCCTGGAGTTTGGAAGCTCTGCCCCCTGGAAAGTGCCACATAGGGCCTGGGGTCCTGCAAAAGCTCTCCAGGAGGTTATTCCCACTGCTCAGTGGGAAGCACACAGCCTTCCCAGGTGGCAGAGACTGACTAATTGTGGGGAACGGGGACAATGAGTGCTTGAAAGAGGCAGGAAAAAGCACCATTGCGAGTGTCTCTGGCAGCACAGGAAACAATACATACGAGTCATGATACCATAAAACCGTGGAAGAGTCTTTCCCCGTGTCCCCTTGTCTACCCATGACCCTGGCTCCCTGCTCTTGCCTGCTTGGAGGCTAGCTCTGAGGGCACCGAGGACACAAGGAATCCAGAAAATCAGACACTCATGCAGGAGTTAAAGACCAAATTACAAGTTTGAAGCTCTCCAGCCAACAATGACTTCACATTCTTGGGAATAAACTATTGACCAGATGCACAAAGAGAAGATCCATGTGCAAAAACAAGCACAGAGTCAGAGGTAGGATCCTGGACCCAGGACGTCTTTCACAGACAAATCCACTCAGCTCCCAAGCCCGAGTTCCCCCAAAGCCCGTGGGATCGCACCTGCCTGATGAGGAGCGGGGCGGAGGGGGCGCTTTGGACCCGGCTCCAAAGGCAGGGTGTCCCCAGCAGATAACTTCCAGGAAGGTTATACCTTTGGGCCCCACTTACTTGGAAGTTCAACTCAAATACGATCACTGTCTGGAAAACTAGCTTTTTTGGCCCTGGCAAATGTCCTTTCTATCTGTTTTAAATTTAAAAGGAACAAATGGCCTAAGATATTTAGAAAATATAACTCCATATTCCTTTCCACGGGCCATTACTTCAGCCAACCTGAAGCATTTTGGTTCTACATCTGGCATTGGCAGCTCGTATCTACAGAAAAGAAAACCAAGGCAGGCCAGCAATTAGGGGAGAAGTTAGTGAAAGTCAAGATACTCACAGGCAAAGATTGGGACTTTCCGCAGGTGAGCTCCTTGGGGACAGGAGTGTGCCTTGTCCCTTTGATCAATAGCATTATCAACCCTACACTGAGCGGGGATTTCAATAAGGATATGACCATGAATGAATGAATGAGCTAAGGGATGGATAAATGAAAAGCAAATGAATTGATGAGTGAAAGAAGAGCAAATGAATGACTGAGTAAATGAGTTTGCATATGCATATGCATATGCTTGCGTGTACATGCATTATTGCATTTATGCAGAGGCATAGAATCTCATATATGCAGATCACAGAGGCTTCTACCAAAGTGATGTGATTTGAGGGACATGGGGCATAAGTCATTAGGAGCCATTGTCCTACAGAATTGTGTACTTTGTCCAAATGTTTCACCATCTGACAGGTGCTCCTGTTGGTTAACTAACATGGAGGCCGGAGGCATTTGATGCCTCTAACATTCGTTGTCATCTAATGATAAGAAAGACAGTGCTAGGAACAAATTTTACCTTTTTAAACTTGACCCAAAGGTTAAACATATACCCAGGCCACTGTATGTGTACATCAACTTATTAATGTGCAGGCATTTCCATCTCTTTCATACTGGTTTCCTTGTTAATGTGTGACTCTTTAGAGAAAATACTTATCTGGCTTCAGTTATATCTGGTTTAGTTATGTAAGCCTATTATCAAAGAGTTCAAGAAACCAAGGCCAGAAATACAAAGAAAAATTAATATAAAAATAAATGTGAAGAAAAGCTCTAATTTAAACAGCCAAATAGTTTTGTCTATTTCAGAACAGCTGAATGGTTTCTTAAACAAGGGCAAAAATAAGAAAACAGTCATTTAATAATTTAGTACTCATACACATTTTTACCCTCTTGATATTCTAAAATATAATTAAGAAAAAGGTGGTTTATTTCACTGGACTAACTGACCAGATAAGTGATTTAATAATGTTTATAAAAACATGCTTAAAAACCTATCTGTTTCCACCAGCTTTTAAACAGATTGTGCTGCTATTGCCAAGAATTTTGTAAAGTTTCTGATTTGTTCAACCAGAAGGGACAGAAGCCATTAGTTTTTATATAACTTTAAAGGTTATTTAGTCTATGTGGTGAAATAATGAAGTAAATCTTATGGGAAAGAACTAAAAGTTCCTGTGCGTACAGTGATTGATCATGAAGACACATTAAAATGCAAACTAATGAGGAAAATATTGCACATATTCCTTTATGATCCATTTCAGGCAGCTTCTGAAAGTCAAAATCCATTTCTGCTCACTGAAGCTACCTTCAGATAAATACCAGCTTTTCACCCTTAAAAGGTGCTCAAGGGGAATCTGGGATGGCTCAGTGGGTTAAGCGCTCACTTTGCAGCCCCGGAGCCCAAGGATCGCATCCCGGCTCCAGCCCAGGCAGACCCATGTGCTGAGCTGGGGTGTGCCCCCAGTTCAGATCTTGCCGGGGCCTATGTGGGGGCTCCCAGCCCAGTTCCTGCCCTGCACAGCCCCGTGCCCACCTGTGGAGTGAAACTGTATGAAAAACTAATGCTGTCAACTATGGAGACTGCTCTGGGCCCTCCCACTTCTCTCTGTCTCTCTTTGTCAAAAAAAAACAAACCCACAAAAAACAATAACAAAATAAATCTTTAAAAGATGTTCAAACTATGAAACTGTTTATGACTTAATTACTCAATTCTGCTTGGTGCATGGATAGATTTGGTCCCTGGCTGAAGTACTGGAATAAATATTCCTAAGATTCCCACTAACTGGGATGTGCTATGACTTATCCAGCAATAACTCCTTAGCCGGCACACAAAAACAAAATACGAATCTAGACCTTGCCTGAACTGTAGCTTCATGGCAGGTTTTGATGTGACTACCATATGTCTAGAAGTTTGAATGTTGTCAAAGTATGCCTAGATACATTATCCATAGAAATAAATCACTAGGCTCCCAGAATGTAAGCCACTTGTTTCTGTGTTAGCTGGTCCTATCTGGTCCAGGCCCTGCAACCAAACCTGCCAGGACCTCAGACAAAATTCTAAAAGGGAACAAAAGGGGTGGTGGTTTCCAGAGCAGGGAGAGACAGGAGGGAGGCTTTTAATCAGCCTTGAAGAATAAGTCCTAAGGGTCAGAGGCGAACCAGATGGATTTTTCTCCTGACTCAGAAGGAGGTGGAGACAAGGAAAGAGACTGAAAACCAGAGGGTTTTAGAAGGCTTCTGCCTAAGTGGTGTGACGATTGTCCCCTTGCTGGGGGAGACGGTCTCACCCAAGCACAGATGGACCCATTCCTGACCACCCCAACCCCCTGTGTGCAGGCTATGAATCCCACATAATTGACCGGAGCTAGGAGAGTGCCCTGGACCACCAAGAGTGAATGTTTACGCTGCTTGTAAAGTGTCAACCTCTGTGCAATCTTTACAACTATGCTAATTACAGAAAGTCAGCAGATCCCAGCAGAGAGAAGACGCTCTGCCCCCCCGGCTGCCCGCACAGAGCTGCACCCACGGCAGTTTCTCTCAGCACCACTCACGGCAGCTCTGTCTACAGCGGGCCGGGCCGCGCATGTGTTCTGTCCAGTCAGGTGAGTGGAAGGGGTTGCTCAGAGTCCGCAAGTGTGATGAGCTGTCCGGGGGCTGCGGGGTCGGGGGGGCCCTGTTGATACTGTTGGGTGATTAAATCAATACGGACTTTGTAGAGGGAAAATAGTACATTCTTACTAGGGGAAATTTCAAACACAGACAAGAATAGAGAAAATATGATCGTGAGCCCTTCATGTATTCATGATCCAATTTTAATGATTATTCAATTATCCCAGTATTTTGCTAATCTTTCTTTGTTTCCACACACACACACATGCACACACACACACACACACACACTCTCTTTTCTGGACTATTTTAAAGCATATCTCAGATGTCATGTCATTTTGTTATACATACTTCAGAAGGCGTCTCTCATTGACGGCCTTGTTTTTGACATGACTTCCATAACAGTGTCACACCTCACAAAGTTAACCAGGACCCCTTACTACCAGTCGGTATCCACTTTCCAGCCACATCTGCCCAGTTGTCTCACGGACGTCACTGTCCAGTTAATACGCTGGAATCAGGATCCAAAGTAGGCCGCGTTGCTATGGTTGCTGTGTCTTAAGTGACTTCTTAACATTCTTCCTTCCTCTGACTTCTTTACCTCCCACCGTTAAAAGAAGAGATCCCAGCAGCACAGAGTGTTTATTTTATTATGATCTGGTGACCTTTTAAAGTGTTCAAAGCTGAACTCAGTTTACGTGGCCCTCATGATATTTGGGGAAATCAGCACAGTTTGAATGAAATTGGAGAGTACCTCTGCTCTTCCCCCCCTTCGCCTCACTCTCTGTCCATTTCCCCACCATGTACATCCATGTGTCCTTTTCAGCTTCTGGTCTCTGGCTTCCAGATCCTGCCAATGCTTTCTTTATTCCTTTTTGCAACGTCTCTTTATCATGGCTCCACACACCATCTTCTGAAAGAGATGGGCCAACTCAGGGCTGATGGGCTGGCCCGAGAGAAAGTTTCCTCATGCTCAGACCAAGAATTCAGCTTCTGGAATCTCTGTGCTTTGCCAAAGAGGACCAGCAGCAGGGGGGTCTCTTGTCCACAGAGATCTGCTGCGTGTTGATGGGGGCTGGGCTGTAGGCAGTCCTCTGTGCTCAACTAAACGGTAGTGTGGCTCTGGTCCCAAGCTCGGTCCCCACCAGCTTCACTGTCTCACGCCTGCTCCGCTGGCCGCACGGCACAGCCAGGGTCCATCTCTGTGAGTCCCAGAGTCCACAGAGCTTACAAATGGCACCCTCGTGTTCAAAGCAAGCAGGACAAATCATGCCATTCTCTGCCGGGGAGGCTTATTATGAAGCTATAGATGCAGCTCTGTTGTGATCAAACCACAGTAAAAAGATTTCACTGAAGAGAAACCATCCCCTTCCAGAGAAGGGTGAAGGGGCCTTCAAGTGGCTGAGGCCTCAAAGGGAGAAGAATCTGCCAGGTTAGGACCCACTTGATACAATGATTGAAACAATCCCAGAATCTGGTTGTTGTTTGTTCATTTTTTTCCTTCAAATAAAGCATTTTACCACATTTCCATCTGGTGTCTTTCCTCTCCAAACACCTAGGGGACCTACGGCCCCCACCACCCATGGTGTATGACCCTGTCAGGGCAATGCCTGCCCATGCCAAGCCCACCAGCCAGGCTTACCCTGCATCAAATACCCTCTTCCTTCCCACAAGCCAGCCACAATCACAAGAGCTTTTCAGCTATTTGTTAATTAATTCATGCTGGTCTACAGTCTATTTCTGAAAGGGTTCATTAAAAAATGAACTCATTTCTAAATAAAACAGTCACAGAAGGATAAAGACTATGTGGTTCCATTCATATAAAGTATGTAAAGTAGTCAAAGTTATAGAAACAGAAAGGAGGATGGTGGTTGGAGGAGAAGGAATTTATGTTTAATGAGTATGGAGTTTCAGTATTGCAAGAGGAGAAAGTTCTAGAGATCTGTTGTACAGCAGTGTGAGTATACACTACTAACTGTACACTTTAAAATAGTTAAGATGGTAAATTTAATGGTATGTGTTTTGCCATTATGTAAATAAATAGGTAGATAAACAGATAAATAAGAACTTGTTTTAAGCAATCTTACTCTGATTTGGCTGTGATCCAAAAACAAGTATCTTCTACATCTACTGTTCTGCAGTTCTCAGTTTTACTTGTAAAATTTTTTCTTGTAAATGGAGAAACGAAACCTTTCACCTTTCTGGACTTCTGTCACCAAAGTTAGTTGGCAATTTTGGCATTGTTGGGTTTTTACATTTCTGTTTCACTGGAACGCAGAAAAGCTATGCTTTTGGAATCTAAACTACCTCCTTGCATGCCATGTTAATTATTCTTTCCCAGATATTTTCATGTCACTGATGAACAGAAAAGGGAGTTGAATTTAGCGCTAATTAACTTTTTTATCTAAAAGAAAGTCCAACTTGGGAATCTCAGGGCATTTCTTACAGGCACAGTTGGGAGGTCCCAAGCCAGAACTGTCCAAATCCTCCACTAGTTTTCTGAGCGTTGACTGATTGTCACAAAATGCCACATTCATCTACAAACCCTTTCCAAATGGCCACTCCGTGGGTCTATCAGGAGGTGAGGGTATGAAATGCCCACTTGGCCGTGGGGTGAAAGATCCTCTCTCCTACTGAAGAGTCTTCTAGAATCAACACATGTACAGCTGAGAATATGCTTCAAGCAAGCGGGTCTCCTGGGCAAAGGGGAGGGCCCAGGGGCTGCCAAGAAGAGCAGAAACATCCCTGAGCCGAGGCTGACCACCCTCGCAGGTCAGGAAGGAGCAGGTGAGGGTTCTCAACTCAAACAGCCCATCAAGATCACCTGGGGAGCTTCGGGGAAAGGGGTGCCCAGATCCAGCTGAATCAGAATCTGTGAGATGGAGCCCATGATCTCGCTGTTTGTTGTTGTTGTTGGTGGTGGTGGTGGTGGTTTTTTTTGTTTTGTTTTGTTTTTTTAATATACAAGGTGATTCCAATGTACAGTGAGGGTTAAGAGCCAATGGGCTAGACTCACGGCCCATGGTACTCTGTGATGCTCTTCACGAAGTGACAAGGCCACCTCCCCGCTCCCAGCTCCTCTTCCAGGAAAAAATGCAAAGCCTTTGTGGTGTCCTCTCTCTTTTCTGTGCAATGTGTGGTCTTCACCCAGCAGCATTTTCGGCCCCTGGGAACTGGACAGAAATGCAGAATCTCAGGCCCGCCCACACCTACTGAAGGGCAAGCTGCATGTAATGAGATCCCTGAGTGGTTCTTAGTACATTAAGGTTTGAGAACCCCGGGACCATCCCACTTCATAGATGCCATTTTAATATTGCAAGTTCTCCCTGCGGCTCTCTAAAAATAAAGGCCACTGTTTGAGATAGGATTGCCTGTTTTAGCCAAGGGCTGCCGCTCCCAGATAAAGCAATTTCCATTTGCATTTCCTGCTGTCACACTGACATAAGGCTATAAGGGCGAGGAAAGCTCTTCTCTCTGAAGCTAAACTGTGGTCCCTTGGCCCAAATGATCCTCTAAGCCACACCCTAATGTCACCCCAAAGGCCAAGAGGGAAGAGTTATTTGTACTTGGGGATGTTGAAGACATTACTACATCCCCTTTACAGTTCCTTTTTCCCTTCACATCCAAACCTAGCCCAGAACATCATTTATTCTGAAGTTGTTTTCTAAGTTTCTAACTAATAAATCTTGGAAAGTGGTTGGCCTATATTTACTGTAACCATATTTTGGTTACATATTTCCAAAATTCCAGACATGTGGTCTGATAATTCTGTGTGTACTTTACACTATTTAAAAGTAAAGTATGTTGGGGAAGCCGGGATGGCTCAGTGGGTTAAGTGCTCACTTTGCAGCCTTAGGGACCGAGGATCGAATCCCGGCCCCGGCCCGTGTGGACCCACATGCTGAACGGGGGAGTGCCCCCAGTTCAATTCTCACCAGGGTGAGACCCCAGCCCAGTTCCTGCCCTGTGCAGCCCCGCACCCATCTGTGGAATGAAACTATGTGAAGAAACCAATGATGTGCAACTATGGAGACTGTTCTGGGCCCTCCCCCTTCTCTCTGTCTCTGTCTCTCTGTCTGTCTGTCTGTCTCTCTCTCTCTGTCTCTCTCTGTCAAAAACAATAAAAATAAATCTTTAATAAATAAATAAATAAAGTATGTTGCTTTATTTCCTGCTAAAAAAAGGTAACCCACGTGATTTTAGAGACTAAGTAAAGGTCAGAAAATAAAACCTCTGCAGAGTTACCACCCAGAAATAACCACTATTAACATTTTGATCTATATTTCTCTTCATTTTTTTGTCTAGAACCAAAAATAATTTTTAACAAGTTGAGTAAACACTGTATATATATATATATTATTTTGCATGTTGAATTTTCCAATTAAAGCTGTAACACAAGGATTTTCCTGTCATTGAAGATTCTGAGTAAATCTTATTTTTAATGGCTATATAATTATCTATCTTTGCATACACCCTAATTATTTTTACCCACTACCATTATACATAGCCCTGAACATTTAGATTGCCGTCATTTTTTTGCTATGATTAAAAATACTGCGATAAATATTCTTACACACATATCTTTTCTCACACTTCTGAAAATTTCCATAGCATATCCAAGAAACAGGAATGCTGCATAATGGGATAAAACCTCCTTAAATCTCCCCTTACACATCACCAACTTTTTTTATGGAAACATTTGCCAACTTATACTTAACACCTGTTTCTAACAATACCCATGAGAAAATATTTTAAATCACACTGTTCCAGATAATTTGGAAAGTTGTAAAAATGTATTTATCAAGCACTTATTATATGTCAAACACTTTGCTAAGCACTTTATACCAAGTGTTTCAGTTGCTCCTCACCAGATGCCATGAGAAAGGACAAGATGCTATTACGATTCCTATTTCACACAAGCAGACAACTTGGGTGACAAGCTGAAATTTTGCAGCCCATTGTTGTAAAGCTTAAAATCAGTGGTGAAATGGATTCAAAGTAGGTGGTTTTTTCTCATTCCTATCCTCATGCCACTCTGGAAGCGTCTACAGGAAGGGTCGCAGCCGAGAGTCTGTAAGAGGATCAATAATGCTTGGGAGAGAGTCTATGCTGCCATTGCAGCCCTAGGACAGGCAGCTGACCCTGGGCTAAGATCCCTGTGCAATGAGGCCAAGAACACCCCTGGTCGACACTAGGTTCCCAGAGATACTGATGAGCTTGCACAAGATGGGAAAGAGAAAGGACACCATGTCTATCCAAGACTGAGGTGATTATTTTTGAATACACCTGAGACTTGAGGCACCCCTTGCACAGAATCATGGGATTCCGTGGAAAGAGAGAGAAGTACTGGGGTCTTAGAAACTTCACTAGTAGGCCCCGGGGTCCTTGCAATCCTATTGAACCACAAGCCATCCTGACCTACAGTAGGTAATGTTCATCTTTCCTTTTCAGAGGAGTCTATGTGGGGCTACTCGTTGCGCCCTGCTCTGCACATTGTGGGCTATTCAATGCCAAGGGCGTGGTTCATGACCCAGTGGGTGTATGGAGTCCAAAGCCCAGCCTCTCTGAGCTGCACCTGTTCCCCGTTATGTCTCTGGCCTCATGTCCTACCACCCACTGCCCACCTGCTCCCTCAGCTCCAGCAACACTGGTCCCCTTGCCACAACTCCAAGGACCCCATCCCCAAGTATCTCCTTCTCAATGATCCCCCTATGAACAATGACAATTCCCAATCCTTCCCAACACCCCCACCTGCCAAGTGAACATTGACTTTGCTTGTTTTGTTTGCTGCTCTGTTCCAAGTGCCTAGAACATTCCTGGCAAACAGCTCTCAATGAGTATTTGTTGAACAGAATGAAATCACCAAATGGGTGAACTATAGAGATGATTAAGTCCTGCTTCGGCTCTTTTTACAACGTGAAAACTAAAAGCCTGAGACTTAAAGCGGCTTTCTCCAAGATCACTTGCAGGTTTTCTTTCCCTTAAGCACCCTAATTTCCATCACTGGCCTTGAAGTCCCCCAGCTCAGCCCACACAAAACTCTCCCCCAGTGAGGCCTGTCCCAGCGAGATCCAGATGGGGTTATGGCAACTGACATAGGTATGAATGATGACTAAGCACCACGCTTCCAGAGCGTGAGCTTCGGGTGAATCTCCAACTGGGAAAACTTCTTTCTGAGCATTGAGCACACTATCTACCTTCTTTCCTATCCTCCCAAGAACAACTACCCAACAACCATAGAGTGTCCAGGAAGCCACGTCCCCAGACCCACCTGGTTTAATAACTCACATCCATCGCTGACCCATCCCCTCCTCTCCTTTGCACGAGACAAACACTAGTAGAAATCGCTCCAAGCAGTGAGACAAAGTGAGCTGCTCCAGGAAATGTGCGACCCACAGCTCACTGTCAACGCCCAAGGTCATAAGCACCTCCCTGAACTGTCTCCCTGTTCCCTCACCCAGCTTCCGCAGAGAGCAAGCAGACACCGCACACTATTGGAGCAGATTTATTTTTTCCATAATTTCCACTCTCTATTAACAGGCAATTTGCTATATAGGTTAGCTTAAAATAAAACCCTGGCAATAATTATCAAAATCGAGAATCCCAAATGTAAGAGCTACATAGTGTGTTTTCTGGGATTTCAAATACAAGGTCCACAGCCTCTCAACAAATCCTTGTGTGGAATCCAGTGGTCTATGAGCCCCCTAAAACTGCATACAAACTTTTGTGGATATATGAAGACACGTGCATTTACTTGGTGCGCTCTCATAAGATTCTCAAAGGGAGATTTCCAAGAAAAATTACTGAGAACCATTGATTTTTGACACAGTCAAAAGTGTTAAAACTAGAATGGGTAAAGATCAAACTTAACTTCATAATTTGCAATGCAAAATTTGTGATAAAGAACTATCTTTACAATATTAACACTTCCCATTTTGAAAGAGAGTACTATCAAACACAATATCCTACCTAAATATTTAGTTTGGGTAACCATTAACAGAGCATAATAAATTGATTTCCCAATTGTTATTTCTTGCTGGTGATAAGATTATCAACTTGGTCTTTAACCCTGTCTGTCTCTCTCTATCTCAGTAAGCCTTGTGCAAAACACCACCTAACGGACTAGATATTTTGAACAACATTTTTCAAATAAAGAAACTCAGATTCAGAGAGTTAAGTAACTTAGTAGGCCCCTCAGCGGGTAAATACAGGAACCACAATTTTAACACAGGCCTACTGGATCCAGAAGTTTATTATTTTTCCAGCAAGGCAAACCACTGTCTTTCAAAATTCACATTCTGTTTTCTGAAATTGGGATTTTCAGCTCAAGTTTTTCCTTTAATGGTGAATGGTTAAACTAGAATGTTTTATACCAGCAATTATATTTACCAACTGTATTCATGAAAGACTTTTAAATATTGGTAGTTCTGACATGGTGAAAGTCATGGTAAACTATTTCCTTTCATTTTGGCTCTGCATAGTGAGTCAATGGCAATCCAAAAGGCTGCTGTCACCCAGTTCAGAACTTCCCACAGATCCGCCCTTTGAAACCACACAGAGCAGCCTCAGGTACACACGAGAACTTCTGAGCCAGAGTGGCAGGCTCTGCTCTGCAACAGTTTTACCAACAGAATGGGGGCCAGGGGGGGTTGGGGGGAGGGGCGGGTACTACCATTACCTCTTTCACAGAATGCGAGCCAGACCACAAACCTCTCACCAGGATGTGTGGGAGCAACAAGAATCAGGGCTTAAGTCTCCTCAGTAGCAAATGGATTTTTTAAAAAATGCATGACTACACATGTGTCATCATATAAAGGTTCCCTAGAAGAAAATGATTTGGGATGGGAAAGAGACAGTATAGTTGCTTCAAAACAAGAGAGTGTTCAGGGGATGCCAGGATAGCTCATCAAGGTTGAGTGCTTGCCTTGCAACCTCGAGGTCTGGAGTTTGCATCCGGCCCTGGCCAGTGCAAACCCGTATTCTGAACTAAGGCACAACTGTAAGTGCTAACATGGTGGTGAGGGTTCTCACTTCCCATGAGGCTCCACATCCGCCTGTGTGGAATAAAACTATGTCACAACTAATGGTGTACAACTATGGAGACTGCTCTGGGCCCTCCTCTGCCCATCTCTCCCTCACCTTCTCTCAAATAATAAAATAAATCTTTAAAAAAATAAAATCATCAAACAGTGTTCTAAATGGGGAAGTAGCATGTTAGTATAATAGTTCTCTCAACATTACTGCTATGTTTTTGGTGTTTGTCTTTGGGGTTCGTCTCTGGGTCTTTGTGAGTCCCCAAGATAATCCCACAAGATTCATGAACTACATACAAGTCACCATCACAATTTCCAAGTCGCTGGGAAACATTGAATCCCCCAAAGCAGCAATTTTCTCGGCAAGAGAATGGAAGGAAGTGGGAAAGCTTGGCTCAGTATGAAAGTCTAAGAACGTCCCAGCATACAGAGGCTCCAGAGACGTCTGTCTTGATGGAGATGTTGGAAAGCACAGTCACTCTACCTGAGCCAATCAGTTTCCAACATACCTTCCAAAAACCTATCCTGTGTATTTTCTGGCAGATCCACTTCTAAGTAATTGAATTCTAGCACACTCGGGGCAAAAACCAGCGTGTGTCCTTATAACTGAGTCACCAACATCACGGATGGCCAAAACGGCAGGGCAACCTCCCAAGTCTCCCCTTACCCTGTCATTGTGTGGGGGACAGCCTCGTGTGAGTCCAGGCAAAGGCTGGCTTGCCTTAGCGTTCCCTCTTCCTTAGCACACTTGCTTCTTCAAACACAAACTGGACTGTAGACATTTGCTTGCCAATGACAACTCTTACCCATGTTGATTTACCCTGGAGAAATGTCATTTCTAAGTCATCACCAACGGGTTAACCAAAAATCCCAGTGGAGGGATAGCGCCCCCTAGGGAACACTCTGGAAATTTGTAGGACCTTTCTTTTTTGGTGATAGGAAGATTGGGTGTTGTTACTGCGTTTAGTGAGTGAAGGCCAGGAACTCATGAGACAATTTTGCACAACGTTTCAATGTCCTACCAGACAGTTATGTAGGTTAAAACTCCGTTTATACTTCTCTGAGCTTGGTAGTGTGCCATGACGAAGTAACTGCTGGAGCTAAGGCTGACCCTCAGCTTGGAACCCAACTCCACTTTTACGTATAACCAGAAACTATTTTGCACAGTTTTAAGAGACACTGACTTTTCCAAGAATGCAGCCATCACGTAAGTCAAGGAGAAAATTGTACATCGTGTCTTCCAAATGTTACTAAGGGCTGCTCATCATTTCAAAAAATCACACCATCAACAGCAACCCAGCTCATAGCGTAGCAGTCACTAATCCAACACTCCCGTGTCAGCTGCATTCCTAGCGGCCACATTCAAGATGGTGTTGGCACCAGCCCTAATGAGCCCTTTCATGTGGCTGTGCCTGGGCACTCAGATATTGAAAATGAAAGTTGTATTATTTTATTAAAAATTATTTTCTTGTTACATCTCCTTTATTTAACACCCAGGGTGTCATATTAATTTTTAAATGAGCCTGTGTAGATGATTGAGATTACCTATGAATACAATAAAACAAAACATTTGCTTTTACAGACTCTTTGGGGGAGGCCGGGATGGCTCAGTGGGTTGAGCACTTGCCTTGCAGCTGCAGGGGCCAGGGATCGAATCCTGGCGCTGACCCGTGCAAACCCACCTGCTGAATTGGGGCAAGCTTCCCATATGGGAGGCCCCCAGTTTGCAGGGGTGTACTTCGCCCGGTGTGGGGGGGGGGCCAGTTTGGTTTGTGCCCCGCACAGCCCCACATCCACCTGTGTGGAATGAAACTATATCACAACTAATGATGTACAACTATGAAGACTGCTCTGGGCCCTCGCCCTTCTCTCTGTCTCTCTCTCTGTGTCAAACAATAAGATAAATGTTTAAAAAATAAAAATATGGGGAAGCCAGGATGGCTCAGTGGGTTAAGCGCTCACTTTGCAGCCCTGGGGACCGAGGATTGAATCCCGGCCCTGGCCCATGTGGACCCATATGCTGTACTGGGATACTCCCCAGTTCACTTCTCACCGGAGTGAGACCCCGGCCCAGTTCCTGCCCTGTGCAGCCCCGCCCACCTGTGGAATAAAACTATGTGGAAAAACCAATGATGTGCAACTATGGAGACTGTTCTGAGCCCTCCCTGTTCTCTCTGTCTCTGTATCTCTCTCTCTCTGTCAAAAAAAAAAAAATAATAAATCTTTAAAAAATACCAATAATAATCAGGGCTCCTACCCTGACCAACAAAATCTAAATATCAATTGCATGCTCATGAACCTTAAGACAACCCCTTAGAAGTGTGATTGTCCATCCTGATCCTGTATCAGGAGGCACCCCTGAATGTAGCAGCAACCCCAATAAGAAAGTCTGAGTGAGACCTAGGCCACACGTCTCTTAACATCGCCCAGGTGGTCCTAATTTAGGACCAGCGTGGAGACTCACCCTTAGTACACAACTAGAGGTTCTGAGAGTGTGAGGCGTTAATCAAGAACAGCTACGAGTCCTGCCACTAAATCGTCTGAGCTAAACCTTACTTCCCTGTCCCGCGGTTCTCTCTCCTGTCAGATGGGAGCCACCGTAGCACCTTCCTCATGGGGCGTGGGGATTAGACAAGCTAATACACGGAAAGGCCACAGAACAGCCCCGGTTGTCCTCCTGAACTCTGCCGTCCCCTAGTGAGAATTAGGTAAATACTAGAACACTCGATATAACCCCATCACTCTGAAATGTCCTCAGAATGTCACATCTCAATATCTGTTTCTACCATGTTTCCTCGAAAGTAAGACATCCCCCCAAAATAAGACCTACTTACAGTTTTGCCTCTCGCTGAAATATAAGGCATCCCCCGAAAATAAGACCTCCCCGAAAATAAGACCTCCTGAAAATAAGGCCTCCCCTGAACATAAGGCCTCCCCGATAATAAGGCCCCCCGAAGCTACCGTAACTCTGGACTCTGGACCGTAGCGGCGGGCGCCACCGCGCAGCTCACTGTTGGCCGCAGCGCAGCCGGAGCAGACAGGAAGGGCGAGGTCTCTTTTCATCAGAAGATGATGACATGACTGTCGTTGAATAAATGAGTAAATGTACCATAGATTGCACTACATGGACATAATGGTAGTAACAAGAAATTCTTGATACTGTAGGATTCACAGTCTGTCTGGTTATGCTGGTTTGTGATGACAACTACTACTGTACCGTATACAGGTAATAAATTTCCTTTTTTTTTGTTCAACAATAACTGTGTACCATATTCTTCTTCATGGAAAAATAAGACTTCCCCTGAAAATAAGACCTAGCTCATCTTTGGGAGCAAAAATGAATATAAGACACTGTCTTATTTTCAGGGAAACCGGGTAAGATGATAGAATTCTGATTTAAAGCTGCTATTTTGCTTTAAGGTGTCAAACCACCATCCTTCAAATTCCCACTTCTTTTGGCACCCTCCCAATTCAGTCAAAATCAGGCTTCCTGAAGGGAAGTCTCCTGTGTGGCACACGACTCAACTGCTCGCCACAGGCCAAGGCCAGAGGCTGGAGTCAACTCCAGAAAGAGCCCAGAAGAGAAGAGTACGCCTCTGTCACTTAAAATTAGCATTCGTGTTTTCAAGCATACTTTTCAATGTTCAACATTTTTTAGAGCATGTTTCAATATATACATAAAGCATGAGCGAAAACTTCGATCGTCGTGACAATAGAGAGGGTTAAACAAAAGTGAGACTTCAGGATCTGAGCACTCGGGGACTCCGAGATGACTTGGAGAATTTCTGCTCAGAGGCTGACTGCACAAAGCAAATGTGTATGAGCAGCTGTCCGGCGAGCTCCACACATGCACAGACACTTTAGTATTATTTTCCTGGCACTCAGCACGTCATTCCGCAGATCTGAGAACATCCTCTAAATCCTAATTGACCCTGTAGCTACACTCAACGGGGAGAAGATGAGCCGAGGCCGCTCACATATGTGAACCGCGTATCGTAATGGGGACAATAATTCGCATGCTCTTCTTCACTTGTGCCGTTTTAATTCACAACAGTATATACACCTATTGTGTGTGTGTACCACTTATAACCTGAGAGATCCCCACCTCCTCAGATGTAAGGAGGATCATACAGTGTGCTTTCTTCCAAGGAGTTGGCAGGACTCCCCAAAGAACAAAACGGTAGCCCAGCCCCCAGCGCCTCCACCCATTCTGGGGCTGGTGCAGCTGCTATTTTTCTAGATAGGTGCCTTTTCCTTATAATGGGACCCAATTTCTTCTAGAAAAGGTGTTGGCAAATTTTTCCTGTAAAGCTCAAGATAGTAAATATTTTAGGCTTTGTAGGCTGTCTCTGTTTTGGTTTTCTCTCTTTTTTAATTAAAAAACATTCTTACCTCCAGGGATGTTCAAAAACAGACTGCAAGTTAGATTTGGCTTGTGGGCTGTTGTTTGCCAACCCCAGCTCTTGAAAAATGGATCGAAAACTAGTGCCCAGGACTCCTTCAGTGCTAAGGCTTATATTCCCAGGCTGAGCAGAATGTGGGACTACGTGGAGAGGAAGGACAAGGTAGAGTACGGAAGGGCAGCTAGCAGGGTGGGGACAACATTGGATGCTCAGTCCAGAGCCGGGCATCCACTTACATCTCACTTCGGATTTGTCAGCTGCTGTCTTTTTATTGGGACTTAGAGAAGGGGGAGAGGAGTGTCAGGGCAGAATTCTCCATGTATATCCAACAGCCTTGGAAGAAAGAGATAATCTCCGTCTTGAGAAAGGGCTGCTGTAAAAGACTTGAGTTCTCTAAACTTGGGGTCCTAGCCAATAATGCAAGCTATGCATTCTGTGGGAGCGGTGTCATCTGGCCCTTTGGGAAGTGCTCTGTGAGGGTGTTCCCCAAACCAGAAGTCCACGTGTGCAGATTTTACTAAGACTTTTCGAGGAGACGAGGGGTTATAGCACATGTGCTTGCCCCAAGGCCCTCCAAGCCTTGTTTGGGTATCTGCTTCCCACCCCATTTCCCATTGTCTCTTTGGCTTCCCACGGCCTCACTCCCAGTCAGTCCTGTGCAACCTCCTGGATTCTCCTCCTTGTTCACTTGTCATTTCCCCTTTCATGACTCAACAGTCATGACTCCTTCACTCACGAGTCCCTCACCTGTCACTCTGCCCATGCAGGTCCTGGATCTGCCCTTTTGACCAGGCAGTGGGGTCGTCAACAACTTTCTCTCATGTACTGAATGTGCCTCGCTCAAGTCCTGGCCCCAGGCACTGCCTAATAAGCGGTGGCCGTTACTGCTCTGATGGTGGCCATGTGGCTTTCCTGGCTGGATCCTTGCATCCCAGCCACTCGTGGTGGCGATGACAACCCTCCGGGTAGACGTAGTACTGCAGAGAGCGTAAGGCGGAGGGTCCAGCTGCTGCATTTGGAATCCTTCACTGTGGTTGTGCCAAGGCGTGGCCTCCTCTCAGCCTCCACAGTGACATGTGGGACCCTGTCCTGGGAGACACAGACTGCTTTGTCACCTGCCTTTGACTCCAGGACTCTCCAATACTTGGCAGTGTCCTTGACACTTGCACACAAACTTCCCTGCGTCTCTCCCTCACTGGGGGTCAGGTTTGCACTGTGGTCTGGTGGCCCCCCAGCCTTCCCCACTGCCTCCCGGGTTCTTCCTGCACACAGTCCCTTCGTGAACTTCCTGCAGGTTTCAGCCCCTCTTGACATCTGCTTCTCAGAGGGCCTGGACTAACACAACACCTAACACTAGGCCTGGCTCCTCCCACTCCTCCCCCTGTGCCACCAGGTGCCAGCTGAATGTCTACTCTGGGCCAAATACCCTCCTTAGACACGTGATGCCACCTCCCAACTGAGTGGCCTTTAGCAATTCCCTGTGATGTTGTAACGCCAATGCAGCCTGGATCAAACCCGCATATATTTGTCTCTAGTTTTCTTCTTTCCCTTCTTCCTCCCTTTCTCTCCCATGTTCTATCCACCTGTGTAATAAAATTACTGGCAGAGCTCACAACTGCTGCACAGAGTGGAATTTGCTTTGGGGTAGGTGACAGAACGCTGGGTCCTGCAATTCTAGGGACTGAATAGGAAATGGGGACAGAAAGCCAGTCTTACGGATTTGGACAATATTGCAGGCACTTGGGGAGTGCTATGACATGGTACATGTAACCCATGAAAGCCACACCTGACACTATGTTCGGGCAGAAAGATTAATTCTGGGTCCCCTCTACACCCTAACCCTGCCCCTTCTTATCAGTCAGAACCTGATGAATTTGTTCTGACCTTTTATATTTACACCCAATGGCCCAACACAACCATGTCACACTGATCGGCAAGAACTTAACCAGGAAAGGACATGGAGGAGGCAGAGGCCGGTGCCCCTCGTCCTGGATGAAAACTAGATCAGAGGCCATAACAGGAAGTTAGGTGGATAGAACGTGGACCAAGAACCATGGGAGCTGCTTCGGGTCAGTGAGAGTGGACATTTGATAATGGCCCACACAATGCACCGGAAGGCTCCCGTGGGCAGGAGTGCACCCAGTGGTGGTTGCTAAATGAGACAGAAAGATACAGGCTCCTGGCTGCTGTGTTAAGTGTTCAGAGTCCAGTGGGAGAGGAAGACCACTGTGTAAGCCCTACCAGCAGTGAGATGCGTGGCGTGCACAGAGGCAGGCTGAAAGGGCAGTAAAGGACAAACACAGCAGTGGGCAGTGTGGCCTGGGGAAGCCGAGGAAGGCATGAGGAAGGATGATCACTTTTGAGCAGGGCTTTGAAGGAAAACAATAGATACGACTGCAGTCCTGTGTTAAAGGTCTTGGCATGAATCGCCGACCCAATGGAAGAACCTTCAGTAATGGCATCTCAGAATTGTTATTGCGGGCACCCCTGGAAGAGCCAGGGAAATTTTTTTGTTATTGGATAAGACAGTAAAATAATTCTTACTGTGGAAAACTAATGGACATCAGATAATTATACAGTGAGAATACTGAGACCAGTATTATCTAATTATCTTTAGAAACTTCCAGGTCTAGGGATGGCACCTTTGTTCCGGGCAACACTTGTGGTACTGAGACATCTGTGTACCAAATTCTCAAGCTGGGAACAATCTAAGGACATTGGAAGCCCTTTACCAACCGGAATAACAATACTATGCTAGTGCTAACAATCGTGTCCTCTTCCTTGCGCTGCCTTTGCTTTTTCTTTGTCGTGGGCTTATATTAGCAGCAGGTGTTGCAGCTTCATGATCTGCCCCACTTCATTCTCCTTAGCACTTCAGGGCATCTATCTCTAGAGAACAGGCTGATTCCTCTCAATCACTGCTTTTATGTTTAAATAATACTTCCTTTCCTAGACTGGTGGGGTAGAAATCTAACTCTCACTCTTATTATAACTTTCTATAGTTGGTTCCAACATGGAATACTTTAGAGTTAAAAAAAAAAGTTTGGCCTCAGGACAATTAAAATCTGCCTTAGAAGGAAACAGACGCAAATAAGCCAGACAGTATATACTATTTCTGGGTTCAGCTCGTTGAAAACTTTCTCAGTTTGACTCTGTGACATTTACAGAGTGATTTCGAGAATGCTGAATACAACAGGCTTGGACAGTGCCGTTCCTCATCACGACATTCATTTATACATCACCAATGTGTAATTATAGTTCAGTGCTGATGCTAAAAATATGGCAAAGGAGGTGAATTTTCCCGATGGACTCAGTCAAGCTGCCCTCCCCAGGGAAACAGGCCAGGGAAGAGGAAGAAATGGGTTTCCACAAGCATGCTTGGACCCCTCCTTCCACAAAGCTGGACCCCGGATAACACAGACGTTAAACTCTAGGGTCTTTGTGTAGACGAGCTCCAGGGAGCAAGGGGAATCGGCCAGGACAAAATTAGCTCCTAAAAAACGTCTTTCATCTGAAGTCAGAGCAGAGAGCCATGAGCTTTAAAGTATCAGGCAGGGGTGACATACGAGTAAGTGGGGACACGACTGCAATAAAAACAGAGCCTTGCACCCACTGCTAGGGGGAAAGAGGAACTTGAGATTCCTGCCCTGAGTCTGGTGGTCTGGAGACATCAGCGCCCCGCATCCTGCCAGAAGCAAGTGCAGAGCTTCTCGGAAGGATCAGCCCAGATTCCCAATATGAAGATTGAACAAATCCGAGATCCACCACCAAAGACCAAACTCACAAGGAAAGCATGACCACGCTCACTCATTCACAGAAGCCAAAACAACATACTATTTAGGCCCCGGCCAAGCCCTTCAGATGTTAAAATCGTCAGACATAGATAAAGCCTGTATTAAACGTGTGAAGGAATGAAATATAGAGTCACAAAAATGAAAGAGTAGCAAATGACTATTTTAAATGACCTGACAGGAAATGTAGGTATTTTAGAACAGAAAAATCCAGTTATTGTAAAGAAGAAACTGCCATAGTCCTCACAAAGAAAACCAGGAAAGCCTGCATCTGACAAGCAAAATGGAGTTCGAGTCCTGCCAGGGAAGCAGTAGGGGAGGGTCACAAAGAATGAGGTCACCATGTCTTGAGAAGTGAAGTCACAGAGGAATTTTCTAGCACAGGGATTGTGCTGAAAGCTAGAATTCAAATTTTCGGGGTGGGCTTTCAAAGGCAAGTAACAGGTAAAGATGCGAGGAAACGGAAGCGGTGGTCACCTCTCGATGCTGGGGCCAGAGAAGAGTTTCCCCAGAAAGCAGTGTCATAGAGCATTCTCGTCTCACCATTCAGGAGTACGTCACGGATAGAGAGCTGGCTCTGGGCAAATCTCACATACCACCCGTCGGGGAAGTCTTCCTTCCCAACATCTCTCTTCCGTGTCCCTACAATACCTTAAAATAACAATTTAATAGGACTTCCCACATTACCACCAGGTTGCCTTCTCTATTTCGTCAGTACCTATGTCACTTTGAGAAGCTAAGGCCCCAGAACATGTTTATGACAGAAAGGAAAGGAGAAAGAGAGGAAAGGAGGGAGGCCCTGGGGTGAAGACTGAATGTTCATAAAATAGAACTTGTATGACTCACTCATTGGGCTAGCAGACTTCTCCGTCTGGTCTGGCCTCACAGAAAGACCTGCACATTCCACGAACATGCGGACGTCTAGAGATTCCAGGAGCCCACGTACTGTTCCTCACATGTAGCTACTATTTCCACTACCCATCTATGAAACAGGAGCCTTGAGAACTGGTAGCTCTGCATCTCCCTTCCTGAAGAAAGGTGACCTCTGAAAGCTGGTCAGGTGTGGAGAGGGGAAAGCAACCAGGCTTAGTCATCACTCTGCATTCCATTTTCCTGTGACAACACCCCTCTCAAAAAAAGGATGGTGGGTCTTTACAGAAGCACAGATGCCTAAATCACTCCCTGCCCAAGATTCTAGCAGCAGGTTCCTACAGCGTCTGGGGTCTCCACCTCCCAAACTCTGGGAGAGGGGAAGCAAGGGGAGGTCAGACGTCCAGAAGCATTTATAGGGACCTTTTTTCAATCTCTCAATCTAGAAAAAGCACTGAATATCTACCCGTCTCTGGCATTGCCCTGAGTCTTCTGCAGGAGTTCAAAGAAGTATGAGCCAGGGCCGTCACTCAGCAGGTTCAAAGACGATCGGAGAGGGCTGATCGGTTTATCAGTCAAGGTTCAGTCGGGAAATCAAAGCCATGTGTCAGGAATAAGAGATTTAATGTGAATTAGACCTAAGGCTTTGAAGGCAAAACTGGAGGATCAAAGAAGAGTCACTGACTAGACCACTTCAAGTGCCAGCCTAGTAGAAAGGTCTCAGCTAGCAGGGACGTCTGAGAAAGGGTGGATGGCCCCAAGTGAGACAGCATAGGGGCTCGTGGAGAAGCTTCTGGGAAACTGTGCTCCTGGCTTTCACCTCTGTGGGTCCATGTCCTGACAGTGACCTTGGAACCACTACTGGTCAACAAGGCCAGCAGCGCTAGGAAGACACGCTGGGCACAGAATGAAAGAGACCCAACGCAAGCTGGGAGCTGTCACCAGATGTGACCACAATGAGCTTCTGAGAACAATGGCCACTGCTCCTTCTGCCTTCCAAAGCTTTTGTCAATCTCTTTTGGCCAATTCTAACCCAGCAAAGGGATTGAAGGATCCATAGCTCCCCGCTTAACCAAGTTGGCCCAGAACCAGCTCGCACAGCTAGCCATGGGGAACAGGCCCTGAGTGAAGGGCATGCTTGTAGAAAACAGAAAGGAAGGAAGGCAGACGGCATTCATGGAAGGCTGCATGGAGGAGGGGGAGCATTCGCGGAGGCTCAAAGGAACAATGCGATTTAGACCATGGGGAAGGGAGACCGTGAGCAGATATTTACTGTTTAAACATAGCCTCTTCCCTTATTCTGTTGTTGGTCCAAAGTGTACACAGCTTCCACAGAACAGTTACAAGTACTGGGATGTGGCCTGGGGACAGACAGGCAGATGAAGAGCCTTGTCCCTGTTCTTGGGAAAGGTTCACCAAGGTCCTGCCCCTGAACGCATCGACTCACCCCAGGTGGAGAACAGCCTCGGCTTTGCAGGCACTGTTTCGGCGTCTCTTTGGAGACCATGTGGCGTGCCTTCAAGAACAGAAGCTGCTTTGAGAAGAATAAATTATGTCTGGTTGCTTTCTAAGGGCAAATTGTAAAAGACAGTTTGGAAAACAAGTAGAGCTGTGTTCTCCGCTGACCCCAGTGAGATGCCTGTCGGCACCAGTGCCCGGCAGCCTGACATGCGGCTCTGATGGACCAGTGACACTTGCACAGAGCAGGAGCAGTGCAGGCCAGAGCTGCAGGGCTGCGAGCTTCCGCTGTGATAGGAGGAGAAGGGACTGCCACCATCGGCATTCTTCCAGGGTCAGAGGCTGCAGCAGTGGCCAGGGGGCCTCACAGGGGGAGGGGCTGCCTAAAACGTGCTTAGAGCTCAGAGAGAAAGGAGTTCAGAGAAAAAGAGGAGGAGGCAGTCAGTGAAGAACAGGTGAACTCCAATCTTCGACAAAGTCATCCCTGTCGCACTATGTCCCGATACCTCAGGGGTCTTTGGGTTGGAAAGCCCTTTCCCATAGCTAACATGGAGCACAGGAGTACAGAAGGATTCCTCTTGTTCCTCCCCTGCTCTAAACCTTCTCTCTTCACGTGTGATGGGTTTATTCCAGAACAGCAGAGAATTGCAATTCGGGAAATGCAGTCTAGTGGCAAACCACCCACAGGGCCAGGGAAACAAGAGAGGAACATTCTTTCATGGACTTGGGTAGGGCTGTTGTAAACGAAGATTCCACTGGACAAAACTGAAAGTTTGAGGTATAGTGACTTCTCATTGGCTGAGTTCTGGTGACCTCCCATTGGCTGAGGCATTACTGGCCAAGGAGGACTCTTTGGGGCCTTTTGCTGAGGTAGTAAAGCAGTATCTCTTCCTGGGGGTCCGTAGTATGCATTGAGTGACAGGTGCATGGGCACTCTCTCTCACGGCCTCCTGATTCCATTTTAACTGAGATTTCTGTTTCTTAATTTTCACAAGTGTAACTAGACAGTGCTGTTTCCAGCTCTCTTTGTGGAAGCAATGTTTCCACCATTTCCACTCTAAATACTTCATTTTTGGAACCTCAGCCCAACAAGAAAACATTAGACTTGTTTTGTTAATAGGTGCGCCTGAACACACACTTGGACAATCTGAGTATCCCTTGTGAGGGACTCCAGAGGTCAACAGGATGTAATTTGGTTGAGAGAGAGGGATTCGCAATGACCACAGCAAGTGAATAAATGATTTGACAGCCATTAAAGAAATGAATAGCTTGTTCACCACAAGATAAGGTAAAAGAATTGTTAAAATGTGCATGGAAAGGTGATAGGGTCCATTGTTAATAATAATGCTGTTCAGAAACAAAATTAATTTAGCATAAGCATACTGAAATCATTTCGTATGCAATGACAAAAAAAAGAAGAAAATTATTGGCCCCTGTAGCTCCTTAGGGATTATTTGTCTGTGAGCAGCATATGAAGAAATCTTTGGAACTGAATCCATATAACAAAAAACATCTGTTTGGGCATCTTTCAATGACAACATGTTGGGGGCGGGTGCTGAGATTCAGAAATACCAATCAGACATGTAAACTGGCCATATCTGATTTAAACATTCCATAGACATCCTTGGCAGAAACAGTTATGATGATCCTTTAAATTTATCTCTTTGCCTTTTGCAATTCTTAAAAACATTTGTCTTCTCGTCTTTTTATCTGGCAAATGAAGTTACCAGACATATAAACAAAGAATAATTGTGAGGGCAGGGTTAAAAATATTTCTCTACTAAAACGTAATAAGAGAGAAGAAATAGAACAACCTGGATTGACATAGCTGGAAAATCTTAGTCATGTAACATGAGTTACTAACTTGAATTTTTCAGGTGGAGGGCACAAAGAGGGACTGGGGAAAAGTACAGCATCTTCCATCCTTTCAAATATCTGTGACTCCCCACTGTCTTCTGAGGCTGTGTTCTCTCCTTCCTGCCACAGCCAACTAAGCTCCCAGCCACGTGCTCAGCCCAACCCCAGGCACTTGGCTTCTTTTACTTACAATCCACAGAAACTAGACTTTTCCCTGAAGTCCTCCTAAAGTCACTAGCGATGTCCTAATGGCCGAATGTGACACATATAACACAGAACACTGTGACTTGTCCTCCCTCTCGAAATTCTCTCCTTTGGCAGCTGGTTCCTCTTCATGACATGTACAGATTGTCATTAACCCTTTGCCCCTTAAATATTGGTGTTTCCCAAAAAATCATGAACACAGTCAATAGTTTAGTGGTTACCTGATGGTAAGGGGGGAGGGGGATGGGAGAGGAGGAAGGAGGATGGGAGAGGAGGGCGGGGGAGCCAAATATATGGTGATGGAAAGAAAACTCACTCTGGGTGGTGAGCACATAATGCAACACACAGACAATGTCATGTAGAATTAATTATACACCTGGAACTTATGTAATTTCTACTACCCAATAAATTTAACAATAAAAAACAAAAATTGGAGCTTCCAAGAGCTCCCTCCTTTGTCCTCAACTTGCACCCCAGGACATGTCTGATCCTGCCCCTCCACTCCCAATGTCAACACCACATGCTCCTGCCTAGATGGCTCAGGTGCCTCCTCCCCCACCCCACCTCATCTCGGAATCACTCTCCCAATTGCAGCCGGCACTGGCAGCCTGAAGGGAAAACCCTGTTGTGGCCACTTCTTCTCTGCCATGCAATCCTGCAGTGGCTCCTTGTGGTTCTCAAGATAAAGCCCAGACTCCTCCGTGTATCACTTCCCAAGCCACACACCCCTGGCCTGATTTTCCTCCCCTCCTGCCTCTCCCTACAGCCACCTTTCTCCCCACTTGCTCCTGGCAGTGAGCCGCAGGCCTCAGCCTCTATCCTCCGTACAGGCCGCCCTTGCTGACCTGGACGCCCTTCCTCTTCATCACCTTCCCCTGCACTCCAGTCCTTTAAACCAGGCGTGTCCAACCTGCAGCCAGGACGCCTTGGAACGCAGCCCAACACAAATTCTTAAAACATGAGACTGGGGGGGACTTTTTTTATTTTTAGCTGATCAGCTATCGTTAGAGTTAATGTATTGTACGTGTGGCCCAAGACAATTCTTCCAATGTGGCCCAGGAAGCCAAAAGGTTGGACACCCCTGCTTTAAACCTTAGCCTACGTGTCCCCTTTTTCATTTCCAATGTTGACATTTGTACCTTCTTTCGTTTTTTTATTGGTTAGTCTCACCCACAGTTTATCAGTCTTATTCATTTTTTCAAAAGATACAACTTTGGCTTTGTGATCATCTCTATTTTGTTTTGTAGCTCAGTATTTTCTGCTTTTGTTTCTATTACTTCCTTTCCTCGACTTCCTTTGCACTTATTTTGTTCTCT
>PVKE010012234.1:0-38703 GCA_004027555.1 Craseonycteris thonglongyai
AGAGACAGAGAGAAGGGGGAGGGCCCAGAACAGTCTCCATAGTTGCACATCATTGGTTTTTCCACATAGTTTTGTCCCACAGGTGGGCGCGGGGCTGTGCAGGGCAGGAACTGGGCCGGGGTCTCACCCCAGTAAGAACTGAACTGGGGGCACTTCCCAGTTTAGCATATGGGTCAGCACGGCCCGGGGCCGGGATTCGATCCTCGGTCCCTGGGGCTGCAAGGTGAGCGCCTAACCCAGGGGTCTCCAAACTTTTCAGCCCGCAGGCCGCATTAACTATCAAACAGCAGTTTGGGGGCCGACTACACACTCGAGGTCCAAATAAGAAAGAATCAAAACATAGATGTTGTTTTTAATTATTTATTTAATATTATTTTATTCAGATAAAAAGGTCTCAACCGGCCAGATGAGAGGGCCTCGCGGGCTGGATGCGGCCTGCGGGCCGTAGTTTGGAGACCCCTGGCCCTAACCCACTGAGCCATCCCAGCTTCCCCTCAAACTTTTTCAAGCTGTCTATTATATTTTTATTTCTATTTTATTTTTCATTAGAGGCGTCAATTTTTTCTTAGAGATCTCACTTCAGGGCCCTTTGTCTGCTCCAGTTTGATCTTGTTGTTCTTTAGTCTTTTTGCAGAGCTGTTCCTGTGGGAATTCCTTTCATAGTCCTGCATGTTTGGATTGTTTCCTTTTCTTCTTTATTAATGTCATATTTATTGAAGTTTAGTATCATTTAGTAAAATTCACCCTTTTTAATGGACAGCTTGTTGAGTTTTGATAAATATACACTCTTACATAGCTATCACAATCTGAAGAGAGAACTTGTCTATCATTTTACTACTTCCCTGTGCCCCATTGTGGTCAGTGTGATCTAATTTCTGTCCCTATAGTGTTTTTTTAAGTAATTTTATTGTTTTGTTTTGTTTTGTTGACAGAGAGAGATAGAGACAGAGAGAAGGAGGAGGGCCCAGAGCAGTCTTCATAGTTGTATGTCATCAGTTTTTGTCATAGTTTCGTTCCACACCGGTGGACGGAGCCACGTAGGGCCGGAACTGGGCTGGGAGCCTCCCACATGGTAGGCACACCCTCTCAAGCCAGGAGCTGAACCAGGGGCCTCCCACATGGGAAGCTCGCCCCAGTGAGAACTGACCTGGGAGTCTCCCACATAGGAAGAACACCCCAGTTCAGCATACGGGTCTGCATGGGCTGGGGCCAGGATTCAGTGCTCAGTCCCCAGGGCTGCAAAGCAAGCGCTTAACCTGCTGAGCCATCCCAGCTTCCCCTGTCCCTGTAATTTTCACTTTTCTCAGAATGTCATGTAAATGGAATCATAGAATATTTTTGTGTCTGGTTTCTTTCACTTAGCATAAAGCTTTTGTGATTCGTCTGTGCTGATGCATGTATCAGTGTTCATTCCTTTTTATTGCTGAGTCATATTTGATTATATGGATATACAGTGATCCCTCGTTTTTTGCGGTTAATGGGGACCAGAACCTTCAGCGAAAGCTGAAAAACCGCGAAGTAGGATTTGCTCCTAGGAATTTTCTCATTGGTCGATGTCGCACCGGAAACCAATCACGCGCCTTTATGAGAGCCCGTGGTATGTACTCTGAGTCAACTCATCTCTTTGTTTGACATGCAGGGATCCTTCTCTCTCGCGCATCAACATGAAACAACGCTCCTTTCCACCATGTGGCTGCCGACATGGTTGTATTTTTTTTCATTTTTATTTTTTGATGAATATTTTGGGAAAACCCGCGAAGCACTGAAACCGCAAAACATGAAGCGCGAAGTGGCAAGGGAACACTGTACCACATTTTGTTTGTCCCTTCACCAATTGATGGAAATCTGGCTTGTTTCCATTTGGGGAAATTGAGAATGAAGCTGCCATAAAAACACACATATTTTGTGTGATTGTGTGGACAAATGTTTATATTAGTGAGATTGCTGGGTTATTTGCTAAGTGTAGGCTTAACATTATAAGAAACTGCTAGTGCCGGGGACTGAGGATCGAATCCCGGCCCCGGCCCTTGCGGACCCATATGCTGAACTGGGAGCTCCCCCAGTTCAGTTCTCTCTGTCTCTGTATCTCTCTCTCTCTCTCTTTCTGTCAAAAACAATAAAAATAAAATAAATAAATGGCAAAGAAACTGCTAAACTGCTTTCTCAAATTGCAGTGAGGTTATGAGAGTCCTAAAATGCCTATTCCTTAGTCAAACTTCACTCCAATCCCCAAAGTGGCACTGTCTGTCTTTCCTCGCTGCCTCATTGGGACACTTGTTTCCTGGTCACCATTTAGAACTCCTGTGACTAAGTGTGTGATTGTCCCACTGTGTCTGAAAATTGTTCCAGAGGATGGGATGGAAGAATGGGGAGAAACATGGAGAGGAGGGGAAGAAAAAAAGTTTGTCATTGAGCAAAATAGTAATGTGATGTTAAGTCTGCCAGCCTGGTGGTGGTGGTCCCTGAGGTCATATTTAGTGGCTGTTCCATGAGGTGGTGCATTATCCATGTGGGCATGTTTTAAGAAAGGTGATTTGGAGAAGATTGCAGTCAGAATTAGAGTTAAATGTATATGGAAGTGCCATGTGTTCACACCAGGCTCCTGTGGCTGGGTAGCCCAGATCCTGTGGGGGCAGGGAGGGCTTGTTCACCCCCAACCCCCAGCCCCCAGGTCTGCTCTTGCAGGGCCTTACCTCATTGACCCTAGACATGGTCACTTCAGGGCATCTGTCTCCCAGACCCCTGAGCACAAAGCTGGCAGCTGGTAGGGGCATGCCTGGCAGTGTGGCCCAGAGAAATTGTGCAGAGTGAGCTTAAATCAGTGTTGACTCTTGCTGTCACCTAGGAATGTTTGCAGAGGAGGGTACTGAGACAAAGTTGTTTTTACTACAGTTAGGGATTTTTTTCCCCCATAGACAGTGTCTTTGTAATAAACATTCTCCGGTGACTGCCAGGATGGATGTCCTAAGTGAATCTCATATTGTTACTTGTTTTTTATTTAAGGAAGCTGGTCAGACATTTTTTTTTGATCAGGGTCTGCTGATTTTGAGGTGCCTTTAGGGTCCCAAGGAAGGTGTGGGTAGGAGGTAGCTGAATGTCCTGGTCTGGGGCTCAGGAGAGAAACCTGAACTGAACAATTAACATGTGGTTGAAGCCATGGCAGTATATGTGGTCTTCTAGGGAGGAAGAGACATCAAAGAATATAGAAGACGACCTTGGACAGATTTTGGTGGAAGTGAGGGTGGGGGACATGTGTCAGAAAAGAAAATGCACCTGGAAAATAAGACTGGGGGGGAGGGGCGCTGAGAAGTGAGAAAACAACCAGGAGAATACAGGGCTGAAGGGCAAGGATAAAGAGTGAAAAATGTGGCAGAGGAGTGGCCTAGCCAGGAAGTTGTCTGTGGTAGAGAAAAAGGCAGTTGCAGTGAAGCAGAGGGTGGAGAAAGGTGGAGAGGGAAGCAGGTTTAAACAGTAACCCCTTTCAAGAAATTTGCATGTAAGAAGAAAGAGTAAGCAGGAACTGAAGAAGATAGGAGGTCTAGAAAAGATGTCTTTTGCTATTGCTATCATTATTTTTATTATCGTTACCATTATTATTAATGGGAGAGGCTTATACACATTAAATCCTAAAAAGCAGGAAGAACTTGGAGAGGAAGAGGTTGAAGATACAGGATGAAAGAGGGCATGGGGGCAAGGCCTCTGAGCAAGGGCCGGGATGGGACCCAGAACCAAGCAGGAGAGCTGATCCTGAGAGGAAAAGCCATCTCTTCCATTAAAGCCAGAGGAAGGAAGAGGAGGCAAGTACATTTGTAAATTTAGGGGCAGGAAGTTTTCTTCTCACATCTTTCTTCTCCCTAATGAGCCCAGAGAACATCTGTATGATAGAGGGCTACCAGGCCTTATCAGCTTCAGCCCAACCCCCGTCTCTCTTCTAAAAACCCACCTTGTCTCTTTTGGTCAATTTTAACTTCATTACACTCAAATCAGTTCCATAGCAAGGACCTTTTTTAGGCATTAGTGACTGGAAGAGTTTTGTTCTATTACCTCACATTTTCCAAGCCCCCTTCACACAGATGGAATCTCTTGTAATCCTATAAGGCCAAACACAGAAGAGGAATGGTGCCAAGGAGGTGGGGCCCAGGACTTGTTTTAGTGTAGATAGAATAGTCTTATTCTTTTGACATCTTGCTAAATCTTTCTGCACTGAATTGAGGAGATACACTAAGAAATGCTCATGCTCCATTCATTTCAGCAAATGCTGCTTGGCATCTGCTGTGAGTCAGGCTTGTGCCCTGCATGTCACCTCCTTTGTTAGGCTTTCTTTTGGTCTCTGCCACAATTCTAGGAAGTTAATGTCAGCATCCCTGTTTTCTTTTTAAGATTTATTTTATTGTTAAGAAAAGGTGAGGGTGAGAGAGAGAGAGAAGTGGGAAGGGCCCAGAACAGTCTCCATAGTTGTACATCACCAGTTGTGACATCATTTCATTCCACACAGGTGGATGTGGGGCTGCATGGGGCGGGACTTTCTGCATAGGGGGCGAGAACCTTCACCACCATCCTGGCAGTTATCAGTTGTGCCGCAGTTCAGCATGTGGGCTTGCATGGGCCAGGGCCAGGATTCTATCCCTGGGCCTCACGGTTGCAAGGCAAGAGCTTAAACCTGTTGAGCCATGAAACTGATGCCTGAAGTCACTTAGGAGATAAGTGTAGGGGCTGGCATTTGGAGTGAGGTGGTTTGGCTCTAAGTCCTTTGCCCCTTTCATTTTATCAAGGAACCTCTTAAACAATGTTTTACGTACTCTGTTGAGGTTTTAATTTTAAATGTTACGTGTCTTCCAATGCAAAAGATTCCTTAGGGAATTCTAAACCCAAACTGCACAGTTTTTGAATCAGGGTCTTAGGAATGTTCAAATCAAATAAATTCAGGGTAGATGTATTAAGTACCTGCCTTCATGACATCAGTAAAATGACAGAGAGAACTACTAATAGATTTTTAAATAATTCAAGACAACAAGAGTGTGGTGTGGGAGAAAGAAGAGGGTGTTTGGTGTTACAGCAAAGTTGACAGCAGCATGACCCTGGGAAGGGTGGGGAGATATCCTTTATCACCTACTTTTCATGTGCTGGGTGCTCTGTGTATTGTAATTTCACTTAATTGTTATGATGAGCTTCACAGATAAATACAGATCATACCCATTTCAACACGAGGTTCCACGAAGATAAGCTCCACACAGCTGGTGTGTGAGGGCCAGGATGTTACTGGGTCTATCTAACTGGAAGGGCCACACTGCTTCCTTTCAGGATGCCTTCCAAAGTCACTTATGGTGCAGAAATAAGACCATAGATTCTCAGTTAAATGTATATACATACATTCATATATGTATATAACTTTTGCTGTTTATTAAATAATTCAGGAAAGAGACAATGGGAGCAACTATCAGCTGGAAATTGGGCAACAACAATGCCTCAGTCCTTGAATACCAGTTTTATGAATTCTCTTTTATATCTGATTATAACCCATACTTTTCTGGGACTGGCTTTGGGAGCCACAGGGGAGAGAGGCTCTTGTCCTCACAAACTTAGAAAGGGCAATAATATACATTTGCAAAATTACTAAAATACGTGTTCTGAAGGTTGGACAGGGTGGGATAAGTAAATGTAACTGGTAGGCCAAGTAGACATTTGAAATGAGACTCAAATATACATTTTCAAAACAAGGAGAATCGTAAACAGAGGAAAATTCTGTATCTTAGAGATTCACATGCACTTATGAAAAGAAATGGAGTTAAAGTGTTCATTAAAAAAATGAGTAATACTGAACTCCTTTCCTCTTTGGTATTATAAAATGTTTGTGGTGAGGATTATATGAGATTATAAGTGAAGTGCCTCACCTAGCTCCTGGCATACGGGGATTCTTGACAAATGGTAGCATGAGTTAATTAATATCACTGTCATTACTGTTATTTGGGGTCTAAATTGTGAGAGTGTGAAGGACTTGGCAGGGTCAAGGATAGTTGTGTCTTCTCATGTGAGTGACTGGGAGGGCGATGATGATGTTATCTACGGAAGTGAGGCAGCCAGGAAGAGGAGCTGTGTTCCTCAGCTCCTGGTTGGTTCCCAGTCGTTCTCAAGTCTAGGCCTCTCATCTGGTAGCTAGATCAGCCTGTTGCCCTAGGCCAGGCTGTCCACAAGTGCTTGTCTGTGGTTTAGAGTTGGGACCTGAGATGCATTTGAACATTTGAAGGAAACAGCACTTTAGCATAACTGCTCAGCCAGCAAATTTTGCCTTTTACCCTTCCCACTGCCCTCCCTGACTTCTTGGTTGGTGTCTGTTCCAGCTGGTGGGCAGCTGGCTCTCACTAAAGATCTTATCAAAGTTCCAGGTATATGGCTAAATAATGCTATTGATATTAGTAATACCAAGGCCTGATATGAATTAAAAGGTCTTGTAGCCAGGAGTAGAGAACTTTGGAATCTATCCTTTCCTCCATTCTCTGCTAGGGCTTCCCTGGGCACAAGCTGACAATGCTAGACATTTGGATAGTGGCTTTTGCTTGGTTCTTTTATATAATACTCCTAAATGATCCCATTAGATTACTCCTGTTATCTCCCTTGGATAGGAACCAGTGTCACTGATCAGTAAAATTTAGGTAATGTGATCAAATCATAATGCCAAACCTGCTGGAAAAGAAGAGACAAGGTCCTGAAGAAGTATGCAAAGAGACCTTTCCTTCTGCCCCTTTTGGTTATATGGGAGGTGCGAAGGGCCAATTCTGGAAGGAACTGAGGTAATCCCAGAAGCTTCTGTAATTGCTGTGGGTTTGACTTTCTCTGACTCCAGGAATGGAGGAAGTCACATGGTGATGAAATCTGATATTCCTCAGCCAGATTTAAATTTAAGTTTGCTTGTGGGGGATGAGCCCCGCTAATTAAAACATTATGTCCTCTCTCAGACAGTTTGTGTTAAGAAGGGACTTCTGGTCCCAAGGGAGCTGGCAGAGTGGCAGTGGTGGGTTAAGAATATTTTGGTACAGAAGTGCTCAGAAATGTGGCTTGAGTTTTGGAGAAAGTATCTCACTTTTCCTCCTTTTCTCTGGGGGGAGAGGAGGGTGCCCCAGGAAGCACCTCTACCTATAGACTCAGCCTTCATCTCTAGAGGAGGGCTATCCTCTCCCACCAGAGCTCAGCCCTTCTCCACCTCCAGGTCCACATTCCAATTAGATGCCTCTGGTGTGTTTGTTTCCTGATTAGAATCATTGTTGAAATTTACTCTTTGTTCCTAGGAACTAGCCAGCTGTGGATGGAGTAAGAAGGAGAAACATAGTCTCGCCCCAAATGTTGTGGCCTTTACCAGGAGATTTAACCAGGTAAGCAACACCCCTTGCATGTGCCTGTCCAGATAGCATTGTTGTCTCCTGTATACTGGGAGCCCTGTCGGGATTCAATCCCAGGCACCTGGCCCCAGGTCCAGACCCCTCTTCCTGAACCCTCTACCATCGTTCATTCTTGTGCCATCAGTCATTTTTTTTCACACAGCAGGTAGAACTGAACTCATGTTTCCAATGTTAAAATTGCTTCAGTGTCTTCCAGTTCCACATAAGCTAAGGTCCAAGCACCTTAATTGCTCTGAAAGGTCCTGCATGGTGGATCTGGCTTCTGTCCTCCCTGCCAGCCTCATCTCTTGTGCCTCACCTCTGCTCTGCAGGTGTCAGCCACCCTGGCCTTCCTTCTTTTTCCTGATGCTTTGTATCTCTGTGCATTCTGGCCCCATATGTGCTGTCTTCTCTGCTCAGAATTCTTCATCCCTGTTCAGCCCCTAAACAGATCATCCTGACTGTCACTTCCATGGGGAGTCTTCCATGAAACCCCAGCCTATGTGAGGTCTTCCCGCATGGTCCTTTACTCATCAGTCCTCATTCTGTGTCAGTCTTTAGCCTCCATCTTCCTTGCCAGTGTGTGTGGGCTGCAGGAGTGCAGGGACCTTGTGTACCTTGTTCATCACAGCATCACCTACCACCTTGCTCAGCATCAAGCATACGTACAGTAGACCCCAGTAGATACATGTGAAATGAATGATTGGGCTGCTCAGGAGACACTTCGTCATTTGAATCTCTTTGAATTCCTGATGGCCTGGTCACCAGCCCCATGCATTCTACTATATACTGACAAGGTCCATCCAGGACCTTTGCTCCAGGCATAAGATCTGCATCCCTACTTACTGGAATACAGTGGCACCTTGGACCAGCTGAGTGGAGTGGGCTTCTGACTACTTAGCCAGACGTGCCACAACATGCTTTCTGTGAGACCCCTTTGGATGGTTCAGACACCAAAATCGTGCTCTTGACAGTTTTCCATCTTGTCTTCTTCTTTTTCTGGTTTCATATTAGGGCATTGACCTAGAGGTAACATAATGTGCGTGACTGGACCTCTAGGTCATGGGCCTGGGTTCCCTTCTCTGCAGCTGGGCCTTCCCTTTCCTAAATGCTGGAACCTGTGTATCACCATCACTCAGCCCTGTCCAGGTTTCCCCAGTACAGCGGGAGCCCCCACCCCCAGTACAGCGGGAGCCGCCACCCCCAGTACAGCGGGAGCCCCCAACCCCAGTACAGTGGGAGCCGCCACCCCTAGTACAGCGGGAGCCCCCAACCGCAGTACAGCGGGAGCCCCCACCCCCAGTACAGCGGGAGCCCCCAACGCCAGTACAGCAGGAGCCACCACCCCCAGTACAGCGGGAGCCGCCACCCCCAGTACAGCGGGAGCCCCCACCCCCAGTACAGCGGGAGCCCCCAACCCCAGTACAGCGGGAGCTGCCACCCCCAGTACAGCGGAAGCCGCCACCCCCAGTACAGCGGGAGCCTCAAAGTGGCTCTAGCTTATCCTAAGGTGATGGCCGTGGTTAGCGTTATGTTGCTTTAGGAGATACAATAAGAACTAAGAAAGGCCTAGCTACATCTGCATTGGGGACTGCACACCGTTTGTTTTAAAAAGGGAAGTTTTGAAACCTTTCGTTTCTTTTTTTCAAAATCTTTTCCTTTTCAACTGAACTTAGTCTTTAAAAAAATAAAAACAGATGTGCATGCACTCTCAGGGGACTCATAGTTTCCTTAGCAGAACCATCTGACTGGGAGCCAGCCCTGTCCTACCTCTGACCAGCCGCAGAGCTCCTGGAGGCGGCCACTGGGGGCTCTGATGTAATCTGCTGTGCATGCAGAGGACAGGGCAACTTGGCCAAGGGGGGTGTGGCATGTTCTGGGAATAATTGCATCGTGTTCAGATCAGACCAGTGAAGCGAGACAGAGAAAAAAGTTGCATTTTCCCAAACAAGGCTCTAAGGAGTGGTCTTCCTGCCGGCCTGTCAGCTACTTAGAGCGAGCAGCTCCAAGACATAGTCCTGGTCGCTCCAGTTTGGAAACTGCCAACAGCCAGGCCTGGTCAGCCCCTGGGCTTATTTCTTTGAGATGAGTTGATTGGTGTCCCTTCCTGGCAGACATCCATATGTGAGAATAAGGCCCCTCATCAGAGAAAGGGAAGCAGGTTGTTTTCCTTATCTGTAAATGAGAATAGTAACAGTATTCATTTTACATGGCTGTTATAAAAATGAAATGATATATGAAGAGCCTCTATCACAGTGTCTGGCATGTAGCAAGTATCCAAATGTTTGGGGATGGGGGAACAGAAGGGGGAATGTGAAGGTCAGCTGCTTGGAAGGAGGTTGCCAGGGGATTTGAGGCTCCTTGTGACCAAAGCAGAAACCCAGTGGCCAGGGTCCTGGTCAGCTCCTACCAGCTTGCCTGCTTCTCCATGGGGCCTGAGTCCCTTGGATTTGGTCACAGAGTGGCTGAGATGGAAGAACTTGGCTGAGGTCACTAAAGGCCTATTAAGGACCAGGCTTGTGTCTTGGCCCCAAAAGTTCTCAACCATTTTTGGATCATGGGTTCTTTTGAGAATCTGATAATATCATATATGAACATGCCCTCAAATAATTCCACAAATGTATAATTTTGCATTTATTTTAATTTTATTGTTTGCTGCCTATAGCCCTGAAGTTTGTACATGAATACTTTATGGGTCTGTAGCCAGCAGGAAATTGAGCAGACCTGGGTTTGCATCTTAGCTCTACAACTTCCTAGCTGTATAATCCTCATTTATAAAACAGGAACAGTCATTTCAGATGGTTTTGAAGATTAAATGAGAATCATGGATGTAAAAGGTTTAGTTCAGTACTTGACACATAGTAAATAATGTTAGGTTAAAAAAAAAAGGGTGCAGGATAGTGGGAGCTGGGAGCTGAAAGAATAGGCTTGGTCCTAATTGCTGGTGGTAGGGTTAGGATTGTGTTCTGAAGATGTGGAAGAACTAGGGAAAGAGGAAGAGGGAATTGGGAACACTTGGTTCTTGTCCAGACACTGCTACCAATCTGCTTTGGGGCCTGGGGCAATTCCCTTCCTCACTCTGGGTCTCAGGACAATTACATATTAATCAGGATTAGATAGGTCAGAAGTATCCCAACATTTTGCCCTGGATGACTGCTTTCACTGTTTTTAGGGACTCATATATACACACAGTTCCTGATGACTGAAACCCCAGCTCAAACTTGCCTCAGTGGCTTATGTAACAAAGTCCAGGGAGTGGTTAGACTTCACACTTTGCTAGGATGCACGGACAGCACCAGGATGCTCGGTGGCGCCACACCTCAAGGTTCTGCTTTCTTCTGCGCTGGCTCCCCTCTCATGCAGCCTCCTCCTCTGTGGATGCAAGATGGGTTCCAGCAGCTCCCAGCTCATCTTGTTCTGAGGGCAACCACAACAGACAAGCCCTGCCTCTTTTTCAGTAGCTCTGTCATCTAATGCCCTGGAATTAAGACTCAGCCTCTGATTACCCTGGCTGGTGTCCCATCCTGTTCATCCTGATCGAATCACTCTGACCAGGAAGATGGGAAGCTATGGTTGGCCAGGTTTCAGAAATAGGGCTTCCTGTGGAGGTAAAGGGGTGAGAGGTGGGAGAGTGGAGTAGTTCCCCAGGGAAAGTCAGGGTGCTCTAATAAAGAAGCTGAGAATGATGGCCAGAAAGGAACACGCAGGTACCCACCAGAGACCCTCTTTCTCTCACACTCTTCCATCTTGCTCTGAGCTATCCCCATGTCTATCTGCTCACGCCCTGTCACTCTCAGATTCTGTCTGCCTTCTGAACTCCCGTGCATCATGGGCCTAGGCACTGACTGCTCCCACCTCTTCTCGGCTTTAAGTGCAAGTGTCTAGAAAACATTTACTGAGCACTAGGCTCAGCTTACTAAGTCGGATACTATGCTAAGCATAATACCTGCATTATGTCATTCACATAGTTTTCATATAGTCCACTGAGGTAGATATTTTAAACCCATTTTATGGAGGAGGAAACCAAGGCTCAGGGAAGTGAAGCATTTTGCCTAAAGGTACATAGCTGGTGAGTTTCTTCTATTGAGGGGCTTCCCAGTTTTTCCGAACACAACTTCTGTTCTTCCAGACAGTATTTATCATAGGGCTGGGAGACAGTCTTAATTAGCATTCTTCCTTCCAAGTGCTACCTCTGAAGAATTATTCTCCCTCCCATTGTACATTCACACTTTCATTTGAGTCTCATTATTCTGGTTATATTCATTTATTTATTTAACAGACATCGACTGAACACACTCTAGGTTCTGTGCTAGGTTCAGGGGGTTTGCCAGTATACAAGATAATGTCCTTGCTCTTGTTAACTCCTACTCTAGTGTGGGACAGAAGTGATGGAGGAGATTATAGTACTAGGAGCCAGTACTAGGACGGGGAAACCAGAAGAGAGGTGTGGGCTATAGGAAGGAAGGCTGGGAGACTACACTGGAATCTGCTTTTTAATCCAGGTAAAGGAAAGAGATGGGAAGTGGCTGGGCTCAAGAGTAAAAAGGAAACTAGGTGACTGACTGGATATGGAGGGAGATGACAGGGAAGAGCAAAGGCAGGACCTCCTTTGGTGTACTCAGCAGCACTATTCTTTGAGAGCAAGAGATGAGTTAGGTTTGGACATGAGGGCTGGATGGTGCAACAGGAAATAAGACATTTAAGTCTGGAAGCCAGGGAAAAGGTCTGGCCAGGAGATGCAGATTTTGGAGTCATGTGGGTTTGGAGTCATCTGAATTTGAAGCCATGGGAGAAGATGAGATTATCCAGGGTGAAAGAAGCCCAAGTGAGAACCTGAGGACTGCTGACATTTAAGAGGTAGACAGAGGAAAGGGGGCTGAGAAAGAGCAGCCTGGGGGCGAGAACACTCAGGAAGGGTGGTGTCTCAAATCAGTGTTTCAGGACTGAAGGAATGCTACAGAATGGGTCAAGTCAGAGGACTAAAAAAGAGTCCTTTGAATCAGGATGCATGGGATACAGTTAAGCTCAGTAAGGGCAATTTTGTGGGGACATGGGATGGAAGTTGGGCTGACTACTGTGGCTTCACTGGTGGATGTGAGGAAATGCAGAAAGCAAGGATAGGTGATGCTTAGAACAGTGGCTCCCAAGAAGAAAGCTGAGAAGGGAGTAGCTGGAGGGCTTGATCCATATGATAGTTTAATATATTAATAGATACAGATTGTTACATATAGAAATATTTGTAGGTATGTATACATAATGGGTGTCCCAAAATTCACACAAGATTTGAATTTTGCGTCATTTGTGTGGTAAAGTGTTGCCAATGGAAAAAAAAAGACAGCGTGACAGCTGACAGTTCAGAATTATTAAAAATGGAGCGCTACACGAGAGAACAATGCGTTTTCATCGTTGAGCAATATTTTTAAAATAATGAAGGTTTGGCAGCTACAGTTCACAATTTTCGTACAAAATATGGTTGGAATAGTGATTTAACTTCATCAACTGTGAAGAGATTAATTAAAAAATTTAGGGAGACTGGATCAATTAGTGATCTTAAACACTCTGGCCGTCCTTCAACAAGTCGTTCAACACAAAACATCGAAGCAGTTCGTGAGAGTGTTGCTGAGAGTCCAGGGACATCCATTCGGCACCGTGGTCAAGAATTGGACATTTTGAGAAGCTCTCTACAGCGTATTCTCACGAAAGATTTTCATCTTCATGCTTACAAAGTTCAATTGACTCAAGAACTGAAGCCTACTGACCATGCACAGCGAATAGAGTTTGTTGAATGGATGATGGAACAACAAGAAGTGGATGCTGATTTTTTGAACAAAATCATCTTCAGCGATGAGGCTCATTTTCATCTTGATGGCTTGGTTAATTGACAGAATTGTTGCATTTGGGGTTCAGAAAATCTACGGGTGATTGTTGAGAAACAAATGCATCCACAACGTGTCACTGTTTGGTGCAAATTTGGGGCTGGAGGCATCATCGGACCATTCTTCTTCGAAAATGCGGCTGGTCAGGCAATAACAGTTAATGGTGCTCGCTATCGCGACATGATAATCCAGTTTTTTATACCTAAATTGCAAGATACAGATGTGGACGACATGTGGTTTCAACAAGATGGTGCCACATGCCATACAGCCCGAGAAACAATTCAATTGCTGCATGAGTCATTTCCTGGTCCTGTAATTTCCCGTTTTGGTGATCAGAATTGGCCACCCAGCCCAGATCATGTGATTTAACACCGTTGGACTTTTTTCTTTGGGGTTTTTTGAAGTCTAAGGTTTATGCCAACAAGCCCATGACCACCCACGCCTTGAAGGAGGAAATTGAGCGCTGTATCAACGATATTCAGCCACATTTATGCAAAATGGTCATGGAAAATTTCAACAAAGGAGTGCGTATGTGCCAGCAAAACCGAGGAGGCCATTTACCCAATATGCTATTCCATACATAACCCTATACTGTATACTTTATGAATCAATAAAAAATTTACAATCTTTAATTATAAACCTTTGTTTTCTATCAAAATTACTTCTTGCATGAATTTTGGGACACCCATTACATGGGTTAGTACACACATGCACACACATGCACATACACATGCACACTAAAGGACCTAGAAACCATACCCTGATAGCACTAAGCACACCTAACACCCAGGTCTTGGTATCTAATATCACTATGTACTGGATGGAACGAAGGCTTCTTGGAGAGATGGCTGCTTTAGGGCTGGGTGTATAAGATGTACAAGATGAGCCTACAGCATGGTATAGTGCTAGACAGTCTGGAGGTGCTCAAACAAGGAGGCAGACAAACCAGAGCGGTGCTGGGGGCATGTCAGAGGGCTGCAGGAGCCACTGAAAGAGCTTGCTGTCAGGGGTCCAAGCCGGAACAATTTGAGCAGCAAAATAAATAGTGCAGTACTGGATTATAACCCCAAGTATAAAATAAATATGTGGGGGTCCATTCTATTTAAGTAAATGACCAAATAAATTGTAGGAGACAAGAGAAACCTAAATTCCAAGTAGCTCATGTAGATATTTTGTCTCAAGAACATGGAGCCCACTCCCTTCCATAGGAACTTCCTTGGAAAGTTTGAGGTGAAAGTAACCAGTTCCTAATTGATGGGCATTTTGTTTTTGTCTCTTCTTTTGCTTTATCCACAGTGCTTCAGCAGACACTTATACATGTGTCTCTCTAAATGTCTGTATATTCATAAAATAAATGTTCTAGAGAGAATATAACTTTAAAGTTTTAAAAGATATATTTAAGTTATTCTTCAGAATGATCCTGTGACTTTATATTCCCCAAAACAGTGTACAAGAGTACCATTTTCTCCACACTTTTGGTACAATATCTGTGACTCACAAGGGGTTACGGTAAATGTGTTTTCTTTCATGTGTAAAGACTTTTACTAATCAGTAGTAAGAGGACAGATACCCCAATAGAAAGATGAGTGAAGGACCTGAGCAGGTCATTCACAAGGCAAATAGTACAAATGGCCTATAAATATTTGCAACAAAAAAACCTGAAAACAGAGTGGGGAAAAAAAGTTAACTGAGTAATCATGAAAGAAATACAAATAGAAACAGTGAGACATTAGTCTGTCCATTAGGTAGAAAAAAAGAGTTCTAATAACTGGTATTTGCCTGTGTGTGGGCACATGGATCTGCTCAAACTTGTTGATGGATAAACAAATAGACCTTTTTTGGAGGTCAAGTTTTTATATAACTTTTTGAAAAAAGGTACACATACTTTTATTCACTCTACCTTACAGGAATTTATCCTCAGACCTTAATTAAAAATATATAAATATGTTCACCTTGGCAGTGTTTATTACAACAAAATAATTAGAAATAACCTATCCAAAATAGGGGGTTACTTAATGATGACACATCCCTACAATGAAATACTTGCAGCTGCTAAAAATTATGTTGCAGAAGAATATTTATTCACTTACAGAGATTCTTGTGATAATATGATTAATATATACCCATTTAATGGAAAAGACAGATGTGTTCTGTGTGTGAAAAAAAGACTAGAAGCACACTTACCACAGTGTATCATGGTGGTCTGTATGAGGTTGAAAATTATTTATCTTTTGTGTGAATCTTTGTTTCCCTTGTTTTTTGCATTAAGCATCTCCTAAATTTTGTAGTTAGAAACAAGAATAAAACAGTTTAAAACTGTTGCTCCTACCTTTGTAATATCTTTCTTATCGGCCCTTTCTCTTCATCTGCTTCAGCATGGCCCTGGGTCAGGCCTCCCTCCTCTCACTTAGACCACTGCACCAGCCTCCTGCTGGGTGTCCCTACAGAAGGATCTAACCCACGCTTGTCCAACCTGTGGCCCAGGACAGCTTTGAATGTGACCCAGCACAAACCTGTAAACTTCTCTTAAAACGTGAGATTTTTTTTGCTATTTTTAAAAAAAGCTCATCAGCTATTGTTAGTGTAGTGTATTTTGTGTGTCCTAAGACAAGTCTTCCTTTGTGGCCCAGAGAAGCCAAAAGGTTGGGCACTGCTGATATAACCTGTCATTCTTCTGCTCAGAAGCCTCTGGGACACTCCCCATGTATGATAGTGTCTTGTGTTCTTCCTGTCACTGTGTTGTTCTTCACAAGCTGGCCTTCTCTCCCCTTTTAAGCTCCAGTCTTCCTCTTTACCCCCATCCCACAGATCCCCAGTCCTGATAGCCTGGCCTACTCAGCTCTGCTCTGCAGTGGCATATACAGCCACACCTCAGTCCTATCTTTACCTGTTTAAAGTCTACCCATCTTTCAAGCCCTGCCTCCTCCCGGAAGCCTTCCTCTAGCATCACCTTCCCCATACTCCAGTTCAGGCCACCATCACCAACTGCCTTTTTACATGGTGATTTCTGGAGGACCCTGCTTCCTCCTTTGGTCATCTGCATATAAGGAGGGATTGATAGATAGGGTCTGGGCTTGCAGTGCCTGCAGCCCGCGCACACAGTGAGGGCTTCATGAAAGTGTTGAAGTCACCGGACCCAGAGTGGCCTCTGCACACTGAGCTGCAGATCAGAATCATCTCTGCAGCACCTGTTTCATAATTATGCCCCAAGTATGTGTGAGTTGTTGGCATGCAGGAGTCTGTTAACTAGTATAGTACATATAAATGATCACCCTTGAGATTATATGGTGTAAAATTGCACGTGTATTAAAATAGAAGGTTTATGGGCATATCACTTAGGGTCCAGGACATCTTTCTTCCATAACTGGCTCGTAAACATGTGAGTCTGAATTTAATTTTGGGCAATTCCTTGGAAAAAATGATTCTGTGGAAACCCGGACATGTCCCGGAGGCAACCACAGGTAATTGTGCAGAGAAAACTTTTCTATAATGTTCCTGCTTAATATGAAAAGCAACATTTTGATTCTTGGTTATTCTCTTCTTGTTTTCTCATTGAAAAGGGACAACATTTCGGTACAGAGAATACCTTTGGTTGCAGCAGTAAATGTGTTTTGTTAACTCTAGAATATCCTTACATGTTTTTTCTTTGTAAAATTTAGAGGTTTTCAGTGCTTCTCCTTCCTCTGAATTCCACGTGTCCTCCATACCCGGCCAGCTCTCCACCTTTTTCTGCAGTGCTGTCATTGCACTTGGGCACGCATATCTCACTGATCTGTTGTCATAATAGGGAAACATAAGAATGCTGACCACTTCCCAGAGTTTCTTGGCATGCAGCTCCTCCTGTGTTCATGGAGGTGTTGTGCAAGTCAGCTATGCTGCTAGATGACTTTCTTATTCTCACCAAAAGTTTCAAGGGCCCAGGGATGTTGCGTTATGTGAGAGGTCAAGCATGAACAATGTTCTGAACCAAAAATATCAGTATATCCTTTTGGCATATACTGTCCCCAGAAATTCATGCTCTTCGACCTGCATTGCTTTATGGAACTTTGATAGATGTTTTTGTATCATTTGATAAGTATTTGAGTGAACCTAGCCTAGAAAATTACACTAGTTACAATTGAATATTGGTAAATCCTTCTTATCTTGGGTCTGGTCAGGGATATGGATCTCAGGGATGGTACTGCCAGTATGCATAACCCTTTGACTATTGATTGGTCCATCTGTCCATTCATGTGTCCATCCATGTGTCCATTCATGGTCTCCCCACAACTGGGATCCTTCTGAGTAGTAATCTTATCTAATTCATCTCAAAACTCCCTGCAGCACATTCAGCGAGACTCTTGTTATAGAGTCCCAGTAGAGGCCCAATAACTCCCCTGGATGAAGATAAAAGTACCATATTTTCCGGAGTATAAGACGACCGGGCATATAAGATGACCCCCTAATTTTACAGTTAAAACGTAGGTTTAGGCCTATATTCGCTGTATAAGACTACCCCCCACTTCCGAGGCTGTAGTCTTATACAGCGAATATAGGCCTAAACCTATGTTTTAACTGTGAAATTAGGGGGTCGTCTTATACGCCCGGTCGTCTTATACGCCGGAAAATACGGTACTTAATTCTCAACACCACTGTGTATGTTGGAGAGGTGGTGCTGAGAATATGGGACCATTTGCAGGGTTGGGTATGGTAAAGAAACCCTTGACCTCATGCAACTCTAGGCTGTGCTCCCCCAGTTTCCCAGCCTCTTGGAATTCCCCTAACAGTGGTGGGTATGGGTGACATGGTGAGCCCGGCATTTAACAGCTTTTCTGGTGTGTGTGTGTGTGTGTGTGTGTGTGTGTCTGTGTATGTGTATGTGTATGTGTATGTGTATTTGACTCTACAGGTCAGTTTTTGGGTTGTACGAGAAATTCTAACAGCACAGACTTTAAAAATAAGGGCAGAAATCCTGAGCCATTTTGTGAAAATAGCCAAGGTAAGCTATTTTATTTTACCCCCTTACTTTCTTTGTCTCAAAAATGTGTTTCCTCAATAATTTCTTAGCAGCTTTGCTCTGGGCCTGTGGGGCAGACTTCACGTAGCAGTCTGTGACTTGACTTCCCTAGGAGGGGGCTACTGTGAGGCCAGTGCTGCTGCCCACTCGGCCTCCCAGCCCCCATACACACATTGGCAACCACCTGTTCCCCCTCGCCTTTCACATCCACAAGGCCCCAGGGGTACTGCCGGGATATTGTCATCCTGCTTCAGATTTAGCCAGTGCTGGCGGTTGGTGGGTTTTAGTTAGCACTGATGTTTATGATACCATCACATTCTGTACAGTTTTGTCCCCAGTCAGCAGAGCTCACTCCATTCATCCTGAGCCTAGGGTTGGATGACCCTGCTGCCCCACCCCCACGTCCTGCCCCCTGGCCTCATAGGTTCTGTCCTTATCAGTTGGGTACTAGGCTCACTTCTACATCCCACCTTTTCCCTCCTTCCCTTGTCTCTGCCAGCCCAGGCTGTGATCCCATGGACTACTGTCATCACTTACACACCTCTGCCAGCCTCCCCCGCAACCCGTGCACTGCTCCCAACCCCTGGGCTTGTCTGCTTCTCAGCAGAGCCCTGTTCTGTCTGGTCCAGTACTTCCTTTGTGTTCACATGCCATCTTCCTGTCCAGATCCTAGGGCATCTAACCTCTGCGGAGGCCCCTCACAAGCCTGGCACTATAGCAGGTGCTTTGCTGAAATGATCATACTTGATGCTCATATTATTATTATCCCATTTCCAGAGAAGGAAGGGGGAGGCTTAGAGAGGTGTGTGTCCATGCCCAGGGCCCCACAGAGTCAGTTAAAGCTTGTCTTTCTGCCTCAGGGGAGCTGCTCTGCTACCCATCATGGGACGGTTAAGTGCATCCATCTATAAGGATGTCAGGGGCAACACACACTTGTATGTCTTTTGCATTCTGAACTTCTTGGGGCCAGGCTGGGCTTAGCTATCCTTGTTGCTATCACTGAGTTCCTGCTGGGCCTTGTGAGAAAAGGATTAAGTTCTAGCCCACCTGGTGCTTTCTGTTTGGAAATAAGTTTCACGGTCCCCACCCAAGGCATCTAAAATCCTCCTTACTTCTGCCACCTTCTGATGATGGATCATCACACTGCATGGGGCCCTGTGAATGTTCCCATGTAAGCCTCCTCCTTTCTCTGGGCCTTGGTTTCCCATTTATACAACGAAAAGGATGGATTACCTAGCCTCCCAGAACACCTTCAGCTCTAAAGAAATTCTGTGACAGGCAGAGCAATTCAGATACATAGGATGAAATTCAATTCACACAGAGACTCTATTATTACTCACAGGAAACAATTAGAGAATGCTAAAGGATTTATGAAATGAAGTATTAACTGTGTGGTAAGGGAGAAATCTTTGAGTAGGAACAGAGCCATGAAGATTAGGTATAAGGGTTTTTCATTAAAATGTTCATATTTCCTGGCCCTGCTATGTTCTGTGTTAGCTACTGGGGACATGAGGGCAGACTGAGCTTTGTTCCTGCTCTTGGGGAGCACGGTGCAGGGTGAGAGAGGCGAGTAAAAGCAGGTCCATTGTGCAAAGGAGATGCACAGACTACTGTAGGAACACACAAGCATGCTCCCCAACCTTCCTAGATTTGGGAACATTGTCAGGAAAGACACAGCAGAGGAAGTGGCGTGCAAGCTTAGGTGTACCCAAGATGAATGCTGGGGGGTTGACAAGTCTTCCAGACAAAGAATGAGCACTCAACCTGGTTCTAGGTGCTGGTCAAGGCCGGGTATATGCATGGTTCTCTGGAGTGGAGATGCCATGATTACCTTTCCCATTTAAAATACGAGGACACCACACTCCGAGGATTAGGTAGCTGCAGGGAACAGTCAAGGGGAGCTGCTGTTGGAACCAGGTCTCTTGGTTCTATAGAGTCTGCTCTCTAACCCAAACATCACTGACTTCCAAGAATGAGAAATGGAGCCCCAGTGCTGTTAGCAGGTTCCCCTCAGCATAATACCAAGAACAGAGTAATTACATTTTTTTGCACTTACTCTCGACTATGTCTCCTTCAGTTGCCCATGGTAAGGAACTTGTCTGAAACTGAATTGAATCCAAATGTTTCCACTAATTCAGGGGCTGGTTCAAAGGCACATGGTCAAGTGATTAGGAAGCTATCCGCCCAGCTGAGAGGGATTTTGTAGATTGATAACATCTTTCCTCATTCCTTTTCCTTCTGGGTGTTAAAGGTAATCACAGGAGACCCACACTGGTATTGTTGGCACGGCTCAGGTTTCAGTTTATAAAAGCCTGCTGGGACAGTTCAGATTCGTCTAACAAAAGAACATAAAGGACGTCGTCAGACCTTACCCCGGGCCACATTTCTGTCCAGACTGTCAGCTTATGAAATTTTGCAAATGTTTTAGATGCAGACTCACCTTTTGACAATTTGAAAGGAAAAGAGCATATGGTTTCTATGAACTTCCTAGAACTATATTTTCTACATGAGATATTTTTAAGTGTAATTGAATTTCATAAATATGACATTTGGTAACACTTGAGTGTGTTTTTGTTCTGTTGTTTATAGCAGCAAAATAATCTATTCCATATCTTTTTTCAGAAACTTCTCGAACTCAACAACCTTCATTCTCTCATGTCTGTGGTGTCAGCATTACAAAGTGCACCCATCTTCAGGCTGACAAAAACCTGGGCTGTAAGTGAATTTTCCTAAGTCTCTTCCTTTGATTTTGGCTGTCAGTTCACTGGTGAAGTTCTTCATTCCTTCAGCCCCAGAAGGCTTTCTCTGGTTGTCCGCCCTTTGCCAACTATAGAGGATGCCTGTGGATTAACGAAATGTTCCCTGGATATCCTTTCTCCTTCAGTGATCTCAGCCCCCTTTTGGGACGAGGAGGTTCTGAGCATGTTGACGGGGATGGGGCTGGAAGCCTCTTAGAGGGGACCTTTCTGTACGTGTCCTGTCATGTGTGATGGCCGGGTCAGTGCCATGACTCGTGCCCTCCACTTGTCTGGCTTTCATCTCTGGCAGGCTCCCAACTGCCCTGGGAAGGTCTCAGGGCTAATGGTTTGCAGCTGCCCTGGATTGCTGTCCATAAAGCTAAGAGTTACTCTGGAGAAACCTGTGACCCTCATGTAGGGAAAAATGATTTTTTTTCCTGAAGGCCATGGATAATTTCAGCCCAGAGGTGGAGTCTAATAGTTATATAATTGAGTCTGTAGGAAAGTTTTTCTGCTGTAAAAATACTTTTAAAATATCCCAGACCTCTTTATCCTCCTTAGCTTGGCATAGTGCCTGACATGGGGAAAGTAATTGCTATTTCCATAGCTCGTTGGCATTCACCTCCTGGCCCGCCTGGCCCAGGGTCTCTTACAGCCACACAGCCCAAGCCTTTCAAGACCTGTTTATGTCCCACGGAACTGAAGGAAACTATATGGAATTGTCAGCTGTGCTTCTGCAACTGATTTCCGAACTTCTTTCTGCCCGTCTGTGGGGCTGGGCTCTGTTTCATTCTTGGCTAGTTCAGGGGCTTTTAAACTACTTAGGGATTATGCTATAGGTGATCAGATTTGAGCCTTGTTTCTTTAAAGTGCAAATTTCCATAGATCTAGCCCTGGAAAAGTAGAGCAAGAAGTGTTAGCCTGGAATCAGAAATCCGAGTTTGTGTTTAGGTGCAGTTCAGAGCGTGACTTCTGTGGACCTTGTTTCCTGTATCAACTCAGAAAAGTTGGGCTAGATCAGAGGCTTTCTGTCAGTGCTTGTGGAGCCCCAGGGGTTCCTTGGAACTGCCTTGGGGGCCACCAGGGGGTGGGGGAGAGGAGAGAAGGTGCCAAGCAGACAGCTTGAGCACTATTTCTACCAGAGCAGCTTTTTGTATCGGTTTTATGTACTGGGCTCCTGGGTGAAGTTTCAGTTGAGCGATGGCTTTGGAGGTTCATGAAAGCAAGGTTGGAAGCCACTGGTCTCTACATTCACTGCCAGCTCTGTGATTCCCTGACCCCATCAGAGCAGGGAGATTTTTTTCAGAAGTTGTATGGAGATTCTTTTGAAATGAATTTTCCATCATTTAGGTGCTGCCCTTGTTTCTTAGTGCTGGGAGCTCTGTGCAGCCCCACAGAATGACTTCTGAATCTCAGGGTGCACAAACCTTCCTGTCAGTGGTACTGTGACTCTCATTGACCCCTGAGAGTACAGTGGTATAGTTGGTGAAGGTTGAAGGGAGTCTTGCAAGCCACCTTTCACCCACCTTCCTGAAGTCCAAGGATAGTGGTTTGCACAGAGCATTTGGGAAATGGAGGGGGCCAGACTCATCCTCAGTCCTCTTCATGCAAATCACCCCAGCACAGTGGAGTTGACAACCTTATCGTGTTCCCAACACTCTCTCCACACCTGTCCTTACACAGTGAGCAGCATGTCTGCTTCGTCATTTTGTTTTCAGGTCTGCTTGTCCACCTTCATAATGATGTCCAGTTTTTCTCTGTATTCCTGGTGCCCAGCTGAGTATATGCTTGTTGTTTGAATTGTATATGTTTGTTGTACTGAATCACATCCTTCTCTTGATATGAATATCCGATAATGAGATTAGCCACAGAAATGTTGCCAAAAAAGAGCTATATCCCATTTCCCCACGTGTCTCTTGACCTGGTACCAGTGATGCCTCCTGGGCCCACAGAACAGAGAGGAGCAGGAGCAGGAACACTGGGGACGCTGCCAGGACAACCCAAAAGGTCAGTTCTTTTACAGTCTTTGTTTATCAGAGAAGGAAACAGGTTCCAAGGGGGATGGTGACCTCTCCAAGATTACAGAGCTGGTGAGTGCCAGAGCCCATGTGAGGCAGCCTTGCCTTGTTGCACCCCAGATCCTGGCCTTGGTGTGTGTGCCAGATGGCTTGTTAGTGATGGAACCTGATGTTGGCATCTGGCTGGCACGTGGCAGGGAGAAACAGGTGCACACGCTGCTTGGGAGGTGGGTCTGGAGAAGCGAGGCTGGCGCTACCCTAGGGACAGGATAGGACTGGCTCCCTGAGGTTGCACTGAAACCCTGGATCGCTGGGAAACTTGGACAGAAGATAATTACCATGGGAAGAGACCTGTCACTTGGTTGCACCATGAGTAACCTATAGGCCATTAACTGTAGGACAGGGTAGCCTGCCCATAGCTGGCTGCTGAGGGCCAGCAGCTGAGTGAGCTGCGACAGGACCAAGATTGACACCAAGCATAGGCCCACACATAGTAGGTCTCAATGAATGCTGATTGGATGTATGCACAGGGAGGGAGTTGCCTTCTGCTGGCCTGGAAAAATATAGATAGGGTCTGCTTTACTCCAGCACTGGGGCCACTTTGGAATATTGGCTGCCTCAAAACCATGAGACCTTAGCAAGAAGTTGGATTGGCCAGTACTGATTTCCAGAGCACACATTATCATGTGTATTTATTCATTCTACAAATCAAATATTTATCAAATGCCTCCTCCATGCCAGGTCCTGAGGTTATGCTCAAGGCCCCTGTCTTCATGAGCTTTTTATGCTATTCAGAGGAGACAGACATGTTATTGAGGGAGAATGAAACACGTGCCTAGTCTGGCTGGCCCAAGAAGTGATCGATAAATGTCTGTTGAATGCATGAAGTAATGAACAAAGAACTGTCAAGTGGGATTAAGAGTGATGCAGAAGACTGAAACAGGACAGTGGCTGGGTGTTCAGGGAAGGCCTCTATGAGAGGACTCTGGTTTTATTTAAGTCGAGACCTGAGTGACAAAAGGAGCCAGCCATGTCAAGATGAGGGCACAGCCTGTGCATAGGCCCACAGTGGGGCAGGAACATAGTGGGAACATAGGAGGAGATTGGTGCAAGACACTGTGGATGGGAAGCGGAGCCAGTTGTGAAGGGCTTGTGGCCAGGAGAGGAGTTAGGCTCTATTCTAAGTGGAGAAAAGTGTTTTAAACGGGAGATGAACATGCTCTGGTTCACAGTTGTTTTTGACTTTCTTTTTTTAAGTACTGTTGTTACTGTGGAAACCAAATTGAATGGGGGCCAAGTACTGGGGGCCAAGAGTAGAGAGGGGGCCTACTTAGGAGGTTAGGGCAGAACCCAGGAGTGAGGCGATGCTGGCTGGGATCCAGGGAGTGGTAGTGGACATGGAGAGAAGCAGACTGATAAGGAAGGCATTCTGAAGATAGAGTTGGCAGGATTCATGATGGATGGGAGGTTGGAGATGAGGAAGAGGGGAATGAAGAGTGATTCCTATGTTTTGGACCTGAGCAACTGAGAAGGTGGTGAAAACTGGTTCCAAGAGGAGGCTCACTTATTCATGAGTGACCTGGGGGGATGGAATTCCTGGAGTATGGGTGAGTCACCCATTATAGCAACTACAGTCATGTGCTACAGTTCTCTCTCTCTCTCTTTCTTCCTTCCATCCTCCCCCCTCTCCTCCCCCACACACATACACATACATACACACGTGTGCTGTGCTTGCTCTGTGCATATTCCTATTATGATTCGTTCTTTCCTGCTAAACTGATCCAGAGAGTTTGACTCATCTACAGCAGCAAAGTGAAAACTGAAGTTTCTGGCCGGGAGGACTTCTTAGCCAATGGGTCAGGAGGCCTGGTTTGCATAGTGGACCTGGAAGGGGAACTCCCTGGGAACAGGGCTCTCACTCCCAGGCACCTGGGGGCACAGGGTCCTTGAGCTGCATTAGGAGAATGGCTACTTTGCAAATAATCCTAAAAAAACAGATGTGTGGCATTCATGTATTTTGGATTTTAGAGTCTTTCATCCAGGAACTGTCCTAGTAGCCCCACTCTGATGTTGCTGAGAAGGTGGTGGCAGGCATGGGCTGCCTGTGTCAACCTTTCCTGAGCCTTGGCTCAGGTGGGAGCTGAGGTAGGTGAGATGGTAAGGAGATGGATGGCAGAGGAAACCAATGTTTGCACCCTCCAGTTACTCCTTTCCCAGACATTCCTTAGTAGCCCTGCCTGTACTGCTTCTCAGAAGCTCCCAGTCATGAATTCTGCTGACATTGACACCCTCATCTTTGACATTGTCATAACATTGGACACTGTTCATCACCCTCTTCTTGAAAACTCTTCTCTTGGTGTGCCTCCCTCCCTACCACATAACAGCTGGCTCCTCCCGGCTGCTTTTATTCCTCCCATCACTGGATATGAGTGTTCTGAAGGCCCCCATCCCAGCTCCCGCTCTCCCCACTCCCATTTCCCATCCCTTGGGGAATCTCACTGACTTGGAGAACTTCAGCTACCACCTGTGTACCTCGGTGGTGGTTGCTGCCTCAACTCTTCCCCCAGCCTCTCTGGCGCCCTGGACCCGAGTTCCAGCACCTGCCCCACAGAGCTCTCTGCTCACGTGTTTGACAGCTCACCACTTGGCATGTCTGAAATTAAACTTTCCAGAAGTGATGGTGAGTCCCAGAAGACTCTCTTAGCAAACTGTATTTTGACTTTGAGGCAATATGGCAGACTGAGCTGATGAGGAATAAAGTCCCTTCCCACCCGATTGCCTGCTCCAAACATACCAACACAAATAAAAGCTGGATAAAATACAACCAAATTAAAAACCAGGAAGAAAATCTGAGCTAAACTCCAAGAAGGGGAAGTCACCATGTGCAAGAAATAGAGAATGCTCTCAGTGAGCACAGTGAGCAGAGTTAAGAGAAACCACTGTGGATAGACCCTTGTCACTGGGGGCTAGGGTTCTGTTTCCTGCATGGGGAGGAGAGTCTAGACTATAGGCCCCAGGTTCATGGTGGGTGGAGTTCAACTATCCATAGAAATCAGGGGGCCATTAAGTGTCATGCCATCAGAAAATTTCTGTTCAGCCAAGGGGAACAGGAATGGGAAAAGTCACTCTGAGGAACTATCCAACCCGCCCCCCCCCCCAACCTATATCTCAGGTGGTTATGGCATCTTGAGTATCACATGACCTGAATTCCTGAATTGGTGTGGGGACCCCAGGGCAAGAAATGAGGGACAACATCCCATGGACATTGAGAGTGTGGACTCTTGAATAAGACACAACTCAGCCTTGTAACTGCCTTGTATAGTAAGGAGTAAGTGAGCAACTATATGAAAAATGTTTAGAACAATTCCTGGCACACGCTAAGGGCTAGACATGTTTTAGCTGCTGCTCTGCTGTTGCTGTTGTTATTTTCAGCTCTTCTTGACTGATCTTAAAAAGTCTGGCAGGCCCTTTTATTTATGACCTGATATCATCTTCTGGCTGATTTCCTTGTTTCTGGTCATAGTCTCTCTAACCCTTCTGCACACCATTACTGGAGTGATCACCCCAAAACAGAGCTCCGGTGTTTTCACTTCCCTGATGAAAGAGTTTTTAGTCCTCTCCTACCTCCTGCTCAGTTAAAGGGCCTGTGCTCACCATTTCTCCAAAGCAGGGTACTCTGATATGACTATTTAGAGGCCACTCTTTTTAATCCGTCATTTGAACTTCATTTCACCACCTCCAGTCTTATAAGAGTGATATTTTTGTCAGCCACTTTTTAACCATCATTTAGATTTCTAACCCTGTACTTCACTGATCCCTTAGAGCAGGGTGTCCAACCTTTGGGCTTCCCTGAGCCACATTGGAAGAAGAAGAATTGTCTTAGGCCACATATAACATGCACTAATACTAACAATAGCTGATGAGCTAAAAAACAATCGCAAAAAAAAAATCTCATAATGTTTTAAGAAAGTTTACAAATTTGTGTTGGGCCACATTCAAAGCTGTCTGTGGCCCACGGGCCACAGGTTGGACAAGCTTGCCTTAGAGAGCAAGAGAAGATACTGAGTTTGGAGGAAAGAGACAGTTGGTATGTCTTGATGGGTGTTTTTGAGAGAAACTTGTATTGGAGAATGTGGTGCTGAATGTAAGCACATAGGTAGTGAGCGTTTAAGCAGAGTGCAGAGAACATAGTAGAGGCATTTTGCCAGTGTTATTAGACATCAAAAGGTTTCATACCTACTTCATACCTACTTCCTGACCCTACAAAACAAACTGAACCTTTCAGATGTGAGCAGTGGGCATCTGCTACCACCAGCAACATAGCCTCTCTGTGCCCCACGTCATGTGCAGAAGAGACGGTAGAGCTGGCCAGAGGAATTTCCTGTACAAACACAGCTACAGTCAGTTCATTCTTTCCCCTTTGATTAGTACTTCGCAGTTCATTCTTAGCCGCTTATGATTGGAACCCTGTTTTGCAAGATGAGTTGAAGTATCTGAATAAGCAGTCAGAATGGTCATCACATGTCCATGATGTTCAAATGGCTACATCAGAAATATGCTTTGTCAAATGGTGAGTTTCCATCTCTCTCCTACATTCCCAGTCTTGTCCTAAGCAACACTTGCCTACATTTCTGCTGAAGTGCTGCTCCCTCTACCATTTCTGTGTCCTACCTCCAGGCCACTACTTGTGCATTCTTTGGCCTTTGGGGCCTCTCCAGTCTCATCTCTGCTGGTGGAAATCCTTCAAGACTCATTTTCAGGACTACCTCTTCCTGAAGACCTCCTTCCTATAGTGGAGTTTGTGTTCCTTCTAGAACCCGCCTGCAGTGTTTCTAACCCTTCCTTGCCTTCGCTCAACCAGGTGGAAAAAATAGCAATGTGCATTTGGTGTCTAATTCCTCACCCACCCAGACCCACTTTGCATCCAGGATGGGCCTTTGGCAAGCTTCCATTAGGGACCAATCTTAACCTCCTAGCTCTACCCTTGGGTTTGTAGTAATGTCTCCTAGGGTTGCCATGAGCAGAATCTTTAAAAAGTTCTAGCAATTTTATTGGAAACACCTGATAAAAATTGTTGTACAAGATTATACATTATGTATGCATGTGAAGGTATGTATGTATATGTGTATGTGCATGTACACTGTTAAAGGATATATTTTCAAAAAGGTAAGATCATGACTCACACAAGTATAAAATGAATACTTGTCAAAGATTTTGTTTAACTCATTAATTAATGAGAGAACCAGTAAAATATTACAACTATATTAAAAGAGAACCCAGAGTACTATACTTTTATAGTCAGGTAAGGAATGCTGCAATAATTTTTTAAATGGATACAAAATTTGTCAGTATTCCCAGGGTGATAATCAATGACATTCCATAACACAGGATTTACCTTTCTATGGACAGGAATTCTTTATATTATTACATTTTCTACAAGTTAACATTTATCTGTGTAGAGTTCAAAACAGCCTTAGTCATAGACAAATATGGATAGCTAGCCAGGACACATACTAAATTTCAAAGTCACAATTTTCCCTTATGTTACTTATGACAGTCTCCATTGCTTTAATATTTTACATTAGATGTGTGACTTTGTAGTTTAGTTTTTTAGAAACTGATACTTTATATCTAAAAAGGTAAAATTTACTTATTTAAGCACCCTAGTTTCATTCCTTATTCATTCCATACTCAGTCTGTTGAATCCATTGGTCCATATATTATCCACAGCACTAAAAATTCTTTCCATACCAACAGTAGACACTGGAATTGAAATAGAGTTTTGAGCCAGTTTTACATACTTGGAGCAACAGGCTCTTTGTTGAAAAACATTTCCACATATCAAAAAATGTTATTCTCTCAAGGCAAGGGGACAAGATACCAAAGTCTTAATAAAGAAGATTTGGAGGGAATTTTTTATCCTCCATGGATACAGTTTCCAGATTTGAACTATTTACCAAAAGAGGGGGCTTTTAATTATTAGTCAACATGCCATGTATAGGCTCTCACAACATAATAAGGTAAATCTCCAAAAGCAAACCACTTCTTCAGGTATTTGACCAAGATTTGTGATATTCCTGGCTTTTGACCCTGTGGTTTGACTCCCATTTATCCCTTGTGGCTGACACTTGGCACTATGATAATTATTTAAAATCAATATGCAGGGACTTGGTTTTTTACCTTGTAATTTTAGTTTACTTTGCAGATGTGGTTATAGTCCTTTTCTCAACTCTAATGTCTATTTTTGCTTTTTACCTTATTCGTAGAGGTTTTATCTGTTTTATTGATATTTTATAAAAATTCATTCTTGGGTTTAGTTTAAGGTGACCAGACGTCCCGCTTTTGGTGGGACAGTCCTGATTTTTAACAATTTGTCCTGAGTCCCGCGGCGTTTTAAAAAAGTCCCGATTTTTGGAAAGAATGCACGACAAGCTAGGGAACGGCGAGAGATAGACCAAATTTTTAATCAAGAACCACCACCCCCCACCACCGCCAGTCAATGGTGTCCCGCTTTACCAATGTTAAAATCTGGTCACCTTAGTTGAGTTATCATTGCTATAGATTTGGTGCTTAGTTTTATTTTGTTTTGTTTTTCATTTTTTTTATTGTTAAATTTATTGGGGTGACATTGGTTGGTAACAATTACGTAAGTTTCCAGGTGTACAACTCTACATCACATTGTCTATGTATTGCATTATGTGCTCACCACCCAGACTCAGCTCTCCCTCCATCACCATATATCTGGTGCCCACTACCAACTCCCCCCCACCCCCACCCCTGCTCTAACACCCACTTTCCCCTTTACCCTCAGGTAACCACCAAACTATTGACTGTGTCCATGAGTTTTGTTTCTTTGTTACTTTCAGTTTTATAATCCACCTATACGTGAGGTCAGTATGTTTCCTGATTCTTTCAGTCTGACTTATTTTGTTTAATAAGATGTTTTCAAGGTCCATCCATGTTGTCACAAATGGCTGTATTTCATCTTATTGCTGAATAGTATTCCATTGTGTAAATGTACCACAACTTCTTTATCCAGTCATCTATCAAATGACACTTTGGTTGTTTCCATGACTTGGCCACCATGGACAATGAGGTACATATATCTTTGTGGATTAAGGTTTTCAGGTTTTTTGGGTGGATTTTTAAAAATTGATCCATGCAGTTCAACTGACCACAGTTGTTACCCCAATTGACTCATGAAGTTCAAACCTTCATTGTTCAAGGATTGACTATACACACACACACACACACACACACACACACTATATGTAATATATAATATATTGTATATAAATATACTTTACTTATATTTATAAACAATATAATGTTTTATGTATTAAACATCATAATATATGTTCGTATATTTAATATATTTAAATAGATTTTACTAAATTTTTATATTATACATATAAAATCTGTAATTTGATTTTTTTTTTTCATTACCCGTATATGTAATCTGTCTCCAACAAACATGTGGTCTATCAGGTTTTCTGTGGAGACTTCTCTTTCTCTGGATACATGTCTTCCAGGCTAATAAAATGTGGACCCTTCATTTTTAAGGCCTGCTATTTCTCTGTCATCCCAGGACCCCCTTTACTGCTCCTGGATGGCATCCACTGTTACCTGTGCCCCATATCTTCCTGTACTTGGTTTGTTCCCTCATTTTGCTGGAGGAATTTCTCAAGTAGTTATTATATACATGACTGGAAAATATAGACATTCTGAGTTTTTTCATGTCTTCCCACATCCTCTGCATTATCATTGCAAAATCCAGTGTGACCCTGAATTTTATTTGTGGGCACAGAATGGAGCAGCTGAGTGACTTTAACCAGATCTAGTACTTCTAAATGTGCGTGTGTGTGTGTGTGTTTGTGTGTGTGTAGGGAGGGGGTTGGGTTGGTAAGGAGTATGTATATAGAGGCAAGGTTGACAGAGGAAGGTGTGACCTGATGGAGCTTGTTTTAAATTTGGAAGTATGCAAATGTGGCTGCCTTTGATTGTCCCACTCTGCAAAAGAACCCTGTTGTTGGTTTGAGGTCAAATCTGCAGAGTGATTTTCAGGGACATCCCCAGGGCTCTAAACTTGTATTGACCTGGTCATAGCCATGTCAGAACACAGGTGACATGCTGTTCACCTCTGTAGTACCATATATCCACTTGATAGGCTGGGCAGATAGGCTGAATGTGTCAGGGGACATGGGTAGTCCCTGAGCTGGGTCCAGAGAACCAGTGTGTGAGCTTAGCTGCAATGAATATGAGGATAACACAGGAATTTGCTTGACTGCTGGGAACTAGCGTGGTTGCCAAAGAATTCAGTGGGCTTCTAGGGTGCATTAATAAATAGATGATCTCTGGCCAATGGTGTGAGGGTCCCGTTCAGCTTTACAGAGGGGCACTTCACAATGACAGTATCTCATTCTTATCAGAGTAAATATGATTTATTTAGTGAATTCCTCATTCTTAAATGTTCATTTCAAATGCCTCTCTCTAGCTTTCCCTGACATTTCATTCATGTATCACTTCTATTTGTCTGGGTTCTTGGCCTCTATTTACTTATTTACAATCCTTCTATAATACATATTTCTCTCCCCTACTGAATTGAACTCCCCAAGGATGCTCAGACAAGTCCTTAATCATTATGATTATGAACCTGAAATAGAGGCAACAGTCTTGGCTCCATCTTTGTCGCTGGGCTTTGTAAAGATCAGATGAATTGTATATTATGGTGCTTTACAAACAGCAAATGGGAGATGGTGTTATTTCCTGTCCATTTGTTAATGTGATGAATGACAGACTCAAATTAGCAAGCCAGTTTAAGCATCCGTTGTCCCTAGCATCTGTGTTCCATCCCCACCCTGAATTTCTCAGTAGGAAAATAAAACTTTCTACTCTCTTAACTTCTTCAGCACTGGGACCTTCCTTTTAACTTATTCTTTTCCCTCTCCTTGAAGTCCTTAGACTTTCTCTACTCAGCCCAGTCATCACACAGCTGCATCCTTTGTGATTGCAGAGTTGGAGGATTAAGGGATTGGGCAAGGCCTGCCCACAGCAGCCCAGGCTCCCTGATATTCCAGACATGGCCTGAGCCAGGAATTTGCAAACCCAGGTCTTGGGAACTGCACTGCATTTGTACTGAAGTAATCCAGAGGGGTACTATACTGTACTGTTCCACTTCTTTCTGTTGTGTGATGGGGCTGTTGAATGCTGGCCTACCTCAGTGTGATGGATCTGACAGGTCTGCTGTTCTTATACAGACCATGTTCTTGGTGTTGGGGTCTCAACACCAAACTTGACTAAGGATGCTCCAAACCTACAGTCCCTCTACATTCATATTCCTGGCCTCAGCCATTGATCTAAAATCCCAGAGTCACTGGGTCCTGGAAGTTAAATTTGGGGGAGCTTCCAATATCAGCCAAGTGCTGTGCCAAAGCCAGCCTCTCCTAGTGACCTTTCCTCAGATCCTCTTTTCCAGCCTGGCCTTCCAGCCTAGACTCCTTTCCTTAAAGCCATTTTATTCAAGGAACCCATTGCCATTTCCTGTCACTGCTTGATTGGGACATGCAGAATGACCACAACTTGAGTTTTAGCATCATGTCTGGAGAACCAGGATTTGGTTTATATCTGTCTCCCAAGAAGCCTTCTTATACACATAGAGCCATCCCTTCCCTGGTGATCAGCTTGCCTCCCAGAGATCTCAGTCATAGAGGATCTGGCTTCTCTAATCTCTGCACTGCGGGTACCTGCTCCTCCTGTATTTGCTTAACTAACTCATCCCTTAGATGACTGCATATGGATAAGGTTGGCTTCTCTTGATTAAAATGCTATAACCAGTATAAATATGACAAAGCCGTATTCGTAGACTAGGAAATCTGGAGATTGCCTAGATTGGAGAGATGCACAGCACACACAGGTGAATTGTGAAATGTCCTGGGGCCCTCAGCGAGTGCGAAGATGTTGAAGAGAGAGCAAGTAGCTGTGGACTCAGGAAAGAGGCCTGATGTGACTGAATTACTCTGGGGCACTGAGCAACGTGCTTTACTCTTGGAGCTCCTTGCTGTTTCAGGTCTAATAGAACCGTGGAGGCAGGTGCTATGCAGGGACCCTGGCATCATTTATAATAGTGGACTAAGTAGCTTTGGAGGATATCTTCTAAGTGTGAGACTCTATGAAAAATGACAAATCGAGGCCATGAAAGTTTTCACCTCTGCATGAAACAGCTTCTTAAAATCTTTAGTGTGTCCAGGATTTGGCACACCATAGATAAGCCATTTAGGATGTTTCCTTTTAGTCTTTCCCCACACTTACCCTTTCTTTTTAGCTTCTTCGGGTTTATGTCTCCTCTCTCTCATATTCTGTTTTCTACTCACTCCAGCTTTTGAATCGAAAAGACAAGACCACCTTTGAGAAATTGGACTACCTGATGTCTAAAGAAGATAATTACAAGCGGACTCGGGAGTATATCCGAAGCCTAAAGATGGTTCCCAGTATTCCCTACCTAGGTAGGAGTCTGAATTGGCTTATTATTTTTTAAGAAACCTGCTCAGTGCCAAATAAGTTTTTACAGTTTCTAGTTGAGAAAATTCCAGGAAGCAGCATGGGTCATGGATAAAGTAGTAATTGGTTGGCTCCTGGGATTGAAACAGGCTGTTGATGCTTCCCAAGAATGGGGACCTTGATGAGGTCCTTGAAACAAGGGGTATCCTGTTTTTTCTATAAGTGACCCGTGAATCCCAAGCTCTCCAACCTTTAGCCCATAAGGGTCACAGACTCTTATTAGCTTATCCATGTCCTACTAAACTGGGGGAACTCAGGCATTATTAACACATTTTATAAATATTTTGTAAGATTTATACCAACAAAATTATAATAACAATCATTGATTTTTCTGATTAGAAAATAATCTGTGTTTGTTGTAAGAAATTAGGAAGAGAAGGAAATTATTATAATATGTTCTCTCACCTAGAGATAATCCTGTTTTGATTCATATCTTTTATTCATTTGAGTGCTTTTAAAATACATGTGTTTATTCTGTTGTCAGCATTTAATATCATAGCCTATGTTTCTTTATAAGTATACTATCAGATAGATTTGTCAAATGTGAATTTATCCTCTAATATTGGCATTTTAAGTTATTTCTACATTTTTTGCTATTAAAATTTTGCAATGAACATCTTTTTTGCAAAAACTTCCTGCTTATAGTTATGGTTATTACCTTAGATTAAATTCCTTGAAGTGTGATTATTGGGTCAAAATATAAGCAAAATTTTTATGCCTTTCATGCGTATCTTTAAAACGCTTTCCATAGAGACTGTAATAGTTTACACTTTCATTGGAAGGGAATGAAATTACCTATTTTTCCCACATGCACAAATACTTTGTATTTTTATGTGCTTTTTTTCTTTTTCTTTCTCTTTTTTTTATTTGCCAATTTAATAGGTGAAAAATACTTCTTGTAGTTGGATTTCAGGGTTATGCTAATTTTATGAAAAATATTTCTATTATGTTCAAAATAGTATAAATAACAAGGCAAATTAAGTTTTTATAGTTGTGAATGACATTTTTAGGACTCTAGTGCAATTTTGAGGGGAGATTTACTTTTGACAACTGCTAAATTTCTTCCATGAGCATTGTTTATTTAGGTTTTCTAAGTATTTTAAAGCCTATTTGGAAAATATACTTTCAGTAGAAAATTATCCATTTCATCCAAGCTTTCAAAATTATTACATAGTTTTTTTATTTAATGTTTTTTGACCATAGAGTTTTTATAGTATTTTTTAAATAAATTTTAACCTCCTGTATATGGTTATATTTGCTTTGTATTCCTAATAGCTTGCATTTTTCTTTTTCTTTCTTTAATTTGCTTTTCCAGAGGTATATCTGTTAGTTTTTCCAAAGAATTAGACTTTGTATTTATTAGTCACATTGTCTAGGATGTGCTTTTTCTCTCTGAATTTTAACACCTCTGATACTGGGATGCATCTTTCAATTGATGGTGATGAAAGATTGTGATATTAATTGGCAGCATTTTTTCTTAGTGATATATAAAATAATGATGCATCCTATAATAGATGACATCCTAAATTTGATGAAATATGGAGTTTCCACTTTTGTCTTTTATAATTAATTTCTCTTGTTTTCCTTAAGTTGTTCAGTTATTTCTTTTAAGTATTTCAGTTGAATTATTGGTTCTTTTGTATATATACGAGGGCTGTCTGGAAAAATTCAGCCATAAACACCTCTTTTTTCAATGTACATGGCTGGATACTTTCTGGACAGCCCTCGTATTATTCTTTCCACTTTAATTTGGAGAACAGTTAAGGGTATACATTTTCCTCTTGTTGCTGCTTTTGTTATATCCTACATGTCTTGATGTATGGTGTTCTCACTGATATTCTTTAAATGTTCTGTAATTATAGTTTTAATTTTTCTTTTATCCAAGTATAATTTAAGTTCGTGGTTTTTTAATTTTCAAGGGCTTGCTTTTTTGCAAATGATTTTATTGAGATATAATTTAATGTATCATCCATTTAAACTATGCAGTTCAATGGCTTCTAGTATATTCACAGAGTTACATAACCATGTACACAATTTAGGCAACCACCAATCTACTTTCTTCTGCCTTCATATATTTTTGTATTCTGGACATTTCATATAAATAGAACCATACAGTATGTGGTCTTTTATGACTGACTTTATTCCCTTAGTATCATGTTTTAAAGGTTCATTAATGTTAGAGCATAATCAGTACTTTGTTCCTTCTTCTTGCCAAATAATATTCCATTGTATGGATACACCACATTTTATTTATCCATTCATCATTTGATGGATATAGGAGTTGTTTTACTTTTTGGCTGTCATGCATAACACTGCTGCGAATGGCTTTGGTTTGAAAAAAATAGTCTTTTCTCTGAGTTTTTCACATTGGTTTAGAATATGTGACATTTATGCTTTTTGGGTTTTTTTTAAATGTTTGAGATGTGTCTTGTCATTTAATATAAGATCAGTTTTTATAAATGTTTCCTGGGTGCTGGAAAAAAGAGTGTAATCTCTCAAATTATTCTTACAATTACAGTATAATACTCAAATGATTAATTTTTGACTACTTGATCTACTAAGGACAGAAACATATGTTAGACTCCCTTAAGAGTTTCTGTCCTATGTTACTTAGTATATGGAAGTTTGTAACAGTTGTTGATTTATTGTGAAGTGTCCCCTACATAATTATCTTAATTACATTTATTGCTGGCTTTTACTTCTTTATCTGATATCAAGTCTGTGAAATCTGTTTCATTTTTCCTTAGCATTAATTTTATAAATCTTTGTATTTTTAGATTTTCATGTTTTAAATTGCTCCGTGTTATATGTGATCCTTGAAAACAGCATTTAGTTGGAGCCAGTATGAGAGACCTTGTCTTTCAGTAGGGGAGTAAAAGCCTTTCACATGTGTTTAGTCCTAACCATATTATTGAACTGAATGTCATCCTATACTTTCCTTTTTCATGTTTTCTCATTCTTTGTTTGTTCTGTCCTGATGGCTTGCTGTAAACTGCAATGTCTTTCTACTTGGTGACTGGCAAATCCCCATCTTAGACCCACAGATGGAGGGTGTGTTGAGATACACAGCTCCCAGGTCCGTTCCCACTTTGCCCAAGGCTAGTCAGTTGAGGGATGAGATGATGGTATTAGGGTGAAGGTAGCCTCATGCAGTCCACTGATTCCACTGGTAGGTACTCCAGGGTCCTTAGGATGGCCTCTTCTCTCTCACCAGAATGATCACGAGAGCTGCCATGTAATGTCTGCTTTCTCCATGCCTGGCACTTTGCTAGGCATTGTAGTGAATTATTGTAGGGAATGTTCTCACAGTAACCTAGTGAATAAGCAGACACTAAGGGTTTTCCTAGGGTCACATAACTGGACAGTGGTAGAACCAGGTCTCAGCCTGGATGGTCTGGCTTTAGGCCCTAAGCTCTTGATACTCACTGCCCTCTCCTGACTCCCCACCTCCACTGTCATTTTTCTGACCCTTTCTTGTAGCTGCCACCTGTATGTCCTCTGCCATTTATGACTTGTGGATGGCCTCCACAGGCACTGTATGAAGTGGTATGAATTGTGACACTCTGTTTTTGGACCACAGACCTGTCTTGGGTTTCCAAAGTAATTTGTCCCTGGGTCTCAGCTGAGGGCAAATTGGGCCAATACCACCTCCCCTTTCTGACATGTCCATTTTAATCAGACCAAGCATTGTACCCTAGATCCCTCCACTGCAAGTAGTACTATCTTCAGGCCGTGGGCCAGAGGCCCCATGTGCATCACCATGTAAGCTCTCACTGGGCCGCAAGGCAGATCTGTACTTGCAGTGGACAGCTAGCCTGCACCAGCCCTGGGCTCCTTTCCATTGACCTTCTGGACAGATGCAGCCCTCCTTGTCCTTGATCGCCTCATCTCAGCTGCCACTTCCTGGCCGGTGCCTCCCAAGAGCCTCCATACAGGCCTCTGTTTTCTCTCAGGGCCCTCTAGCTCCTGCCGGTGAGCAAGCCCAGCTTCACTGCCACATGGCTGGCCCTTCAGCTTTGCAGTGATCCCTGTCCCCTTAGGTCATTGGACAGCATTTCTCAAACTTGCATCAGAATGACTCCTGACATAGACAGGTCAGAAGGAAAGAACAGGAGGGGACTCCAGCCTCCTTTCTGTTTTCAGGACAGCATGTGAAGGTTTATCATGGGTGCACCATAGTGTCATTAGAAAGAGCGAAACAGGATCCCATTCAGAGGCTCCGTGGGGCCATCCACCCTGAGGACCACTTGGGGCCCTACCTGCCACAGACAGACACTGCCCATGTCCAGGTGGTGGTTTCAGTACTGGATTCCTCTTGGGAACCCAACATGTCCTGTGGATGGATTTGTTTGTAAAAGAAGGATAGTTACATAATTCCTGGAGAGTACAATATAGGAAAAAATATCTGAAACTGTTTTTTCCCCTTGGCAGAGTCCTCATGGTAGGTCTTTCCTTGGGGTCATGGGGGTTGTGCTTTGGGAGCAATGTGAGGTCAGTTCCTGATATTTCCAGCTGCTTCGTTGGTTCCACTGCTTGAGACCTTGAATGCTGCTTTTGCAGTTATTTGCCTCCATAGTGAGTATGGGTTTTATTTTTGTAATGATTCTTTTAAGCCTCTGTGGACAGTTCTATGCTAACTGGTTTCCTGGAACTATTCACATGTGTATCTTACTCCATGTGAAGATGTCCTTACATGGTACGAGCATTTATTAACTGTGCAGAGGTGTATTCTAACTCATTTCAATGCAAATTTTGTGCACTGAAAACTTTGGTCCATTGAGTTTCTTATGAAATATAATTTTAAAACCATTGAAGGAAAACCTACATTTTTTTTTAAAGATTTATTTTATTGATTTTTGACAGAGAGAAACAGAGACAGAGAGAGACAGAGAGAAGGGGGAGGGCCCAGAGCAGTCTCCATAGTTGACATTAGTTTTTCCATATAGTTTCACTCCACAGGAGGCACAGGGCTACGCAGGGCAGGAACTGGGCTGGGAGCCTCCCACATAGGTCCCGGCAAGAACTGAACTGGGGGCACTCCCCAGTTCAGCATGTGGGTCCACATGGGCCGGGGCCGGGATTTGATCCTCGGTCCTCGGGGCTTCAAAGCGAGTGCTTTACCCGCTGAGCCATCCCAGCTTTCCC